>JAQZBX010002135.1:8902-75082 GCA_029593785.1 Cabassous unicinctus
ACAAAGGAAGGGGAAAGACAACAAGCAAAAGACAAACAACAACAACAAGAAAGAAAAAAAACAACCCAGGAGAAAAAGCCTCTAAGGAGCTTCTCAGGCTGTCGGTGCTCATCAACCAATCACCCCTCAGTGTGCCCTCCTCAGGTGATGTACTGTGTTTTAGTAACTAAAATAAGGAAAAAAAGATAAAAAAAAAAAAAATAACAGATCCAAGAAAACCTAAAACAAGAAAAAAATCTCTATATATGTTCCCTATCATAAGGTACCAGTTGGGTGCCTGATGACCTGGTGGCTCACTTTCTGAATCACTTCTCTAAGGAGACCCAGGAATCAAATCAGTTACCTTGTATATGCAAGTCAGGAATTCTTCCAAATAGATACACCAGCTTCACAGCTTAAGTAGGCTTCAGAAAGCTTATCTGGCTCTATCTGCCTCCTTTCCTTCAGGTGAGTTAGGCTTCTACAAGTGTGCTAAGCCAGGCTGTTTAGGCACCTGTCTCTGCCCCATCTCTACCCAGGTTATCTGGGTGTGATAGCCTGCCTGATCAGATCCCCCTCCCCTCTCCCTGGGGCCACCTCAGTGCCAGCCGGTGACCCTCTGAGATTCAAAAGGCGCTCAGCTGGACAAACTCACCAAAAAGAAACCACTCTCCACCCTTTTCCAGGCTCCTTTTCCTCCTGGGGAATGGTCCATCACACTCCATTGGTTTCAGTGAGTCAGGGGCTTTACCAAAGCTATTTGCCTTGAGGGTGTGGTATATGTGCTGTTTCCAGCCACAGAGGTGAGTAACTCATGGTTTTCCTTTGGCTTCTTTATATGTCTAGTTCCATCCTGGTTGATGTGTAGCACTTTCCTGTTCTATATATCTCCAAAACAGCTCGCTTGCATATGTTTTTGCCCTTTCTCTGTTCTTTTTTGTGAGGGAGTTAGACTCTGCCTACCTACTTCGATGCCATTTTCCTGGAAGTCTATAATAAGCTTTAAAGTCATGAATTGTGTGACCTCCAACTTTGTTTTTCATTTTCAAGATGGTTTTGGCTCTTTGGGGCCCCTTTCCTTTCCAAATAAATTTAATAATTGGCTTTTCCATTTCTGTGAAAGAGACTGTTGGAATTTCTCATTGAGATTGCATTAAATCTGTAAATCATTTTGGGGGAAATGACATCTTAACAATTTTTAGTCTTCTAATCCATGGACGTGGAATGTCCTTCCCTTTATTTAAATATTCTTTGATTTCTTTTAACAATGTTTTGTAGTTTTCCATGTGATAAAGTCCTTTACATCCTTGGTTAAATTTATTCCAAGATATTTGATTCTTTTAGTTGCTATTGTAAATAGATTTTTATTTTCTTGATTTCCTCTTCGGTATCCTCATTACTAGGGTATAGAAACAATACTTATTTTTGCATTTTGATCTTGTATTCCACAACTTAGCTGAATCATTTATTAGCTCTAGTAGCTTTGTTGTAATTCAGGCATATCTATATAGGATCATATCATCCTAAAATAGTAAAAGCTTTACTTCTTCCTTTCCAATTTGGATGCCCTTCCTTTCTTTTCTTTCCTCATTGCCCTGGCTAGAACTTCCAGTAAAATGTTGAATAACACTGGTGACAGTGGGCATCCTTGTCTAGTTCCAGATCTTAGAAGGAAAGCTTTTAATCTTTCATCATTGAATATGATGTCAGCTGTGGGTTTTTAACATGTACGCTTTATCATGTTGAGGAAGTTTCCTTCTCTTCCTAGTTGTCTAAGTGTTTTTACCAAGACAGGGGGCTGGATTTTCTCAAATGCCTTTTTCCGCATCAATTGAGATGATCATGTGTTGTTTTTTTTTCCTTCATTCTGTTAATGTCGTGTATTACATCAATTTATTTTCTTATGTTGAACGACCTTACATACCTGGAATAAGTCCCACTTAATCATGGTGTATAATTCTTTTGATGTGCTGTTGGATTTGATTTGCTAGCATTTTGTTGAGGACACTGGCATTTATAGCCATAAGAGAAATTGGTCTGTACTTTTATTTTCTTTAGTATCTTTACCTAGCTTCAGTATTAGGGTGATGTTGGTCTTATAGAATGACTTAGGTAGTGTTCCCTCCTGTTAAATTTTTTTGGAAGAGTTTGAGCAGGGTGGTATTAATTCTTCTTGGAATGTTTGGGAGAATTCACCTGTGAAGCCATCTGTTCCTGGGCTTCTCTTTCTTGGGAGGCTTTTGATGACTGAGTCAACTTCTTTATTGTAATTGGTCTGTTGAGGCTTTTTCTTTCTTCTAGAATCATCGTAGATTTTTGTAAGATTTGTTTCTAAGAATTTGCCCATTTCATATAAGTTGTCTAATTTGTTGGCATACCGTTGTTCATAGTAATATTTTATGATCCTTTTTATTTCTGTGGGGTCAGTAGTGCTGTTTCTCCTCTCATTTCTTATTTTATTTATTTTCATCTTCTCTCTTTTTTACTTGTCAGTCTAGCTAAGGGCTTGGGAATTATGTTGACCTTCTTAAAGAACTAAATTTTGGTTTTGTAAATTCTTGCTATTGTTATTTTATTCTCAATTTCATTTATTTCTGCTCTAATCTTTGTATTTCTTTCCTTCTGCTTGATTTGAGATTAGTTTGCTGTTTTTTTCCTAGTTCCTCCAGCTGTACAGTTAGATATTTGATTTTAGCTCTTTCTCCTCTTTGAATGTAAGTGTTTAGAACTATAAATTTCCCTCTCAGAACAGCTTTTGCTGTGTCTTGTAAATTTTGATATGTGGTGTTCTTACTTTCATTCACCTCAAGATATTTACTGATTTCCTTTGTAATTTCTTCATTGGCCCTTTGGTTGTTTAAGAGTATGTTATATAACATCTATATATTTGAGTATTTTCCAGTATTCTCCCTGTGAGGGATTTCCAGTTTTATTCCATTATGGTCAAAGAAGATGCGCTGTATAGTTTCAATCTTTTTAAAATTTTTGAAACTTGTTTTGTGACCCAACATGTGGTTTATCCTGGAGAAAAATCTATGTCCACTTGAGAAAAATGTAAGTCCTTCTGTTTTGTGGGACAATGTTCTGTATGTGAATGTTAGGACTGGTTCATTATCATATTATTGAATTCTCTCTTTCCTTATTGATCTTCTGTATAGATGTTCTACATATTGATGAGATAGGTGTATTGAAAGTCTGCAACTATTATTGTAGAGGTGTCCATTTCTCCCTTCTGTTTTACCAGTAGTTGCCTCATGTATTTTGGGGCACCATGTCTAGGTGGATAAATACTTGTGATTGCTATTTCTTCTTGGTGTATTGACCTTTTCATTAATATATAGTGCCCTTCCTTTTCTCTTATAACAGCTTTTGACTAAAAGTCTATTTTGTCTGATATTAATGCCGCTACCTCAGTTCTTTTTTGGAATTGCATGGAATATCTTTTTTCTATCTTTTCACTTTCAATCTATTCGTGTATTTGAGTCTAATACGAGTCTCTTGTAAACATCACAATTGGATCATGCTTTATTATCCACTCTGCCAATTGGTTTGCAATTTTAATCCATTAACATTCAGTTTTAGTACTCTAAAGGCATTACTAACTTCAGCCATTTTGCCCTTTGGTATTTATGTCACATCTTTTTTGTCTCTCTTTTTCTTTATTGCAACCTCTTTTCTGTATAGTTGATCTTTTGTGATATATATGACTGATCACTATTTATGTATATATTTTAAATACTTTCTTTGTGTTTTCCCTCGGATTTGTATCACACAACCAACATCTATAGCTTTCTAATTTCAAAAGATACTAACTTAGCTTCAGTAGCAAACACATTCTCTGCTCCCACATCCCTGTTTCCCTTCTTTATGTTGTTTTTGTCCCACATTACCTCTTTTTATAACGTATGTCCATTATCAGTAAAAATATCTTTTTCTTGTTCAATTGTATTGTGACTTTTACAGGAACTAAAGAATACAGTTGTATTATGAAGATACAGTACTATTGGGTTTTACATTTACTTTTTTACTTACCTTTACTGAAGATCTTCAATTCTTCACATTACTCCAAGCCACTCTTTCCTGTCTTTTCCTCCCAACCTGCAGACATCTCTTTAGTAATTCTTGTAGGGCAGGTCTTTTATTATTGAGCTCTTTCAATTTCTGTTCATCTGTGAATTTTTTAAACTCTCCCTCATTTTTTATGACACTTTTGTCTGATAAAGACTTTTTGGCTGACAGTTTTTTCTCTTCTGGTACATTAAATATATCATACCACTGCCTTCTTGCCTCCCTGATTTCTGATGCGAAATAGGCACTTAGTGTTATTGAGCATGCCTTTTTGTGATGAATCACTTTTCTTTTGCTCCATTCAGAATTCTCTATCTTTGGCATTTGGCATTCTGAGTAGCATGAGCCTTGGAGAAGACATATTAGATTTTATTCTGTTTAGAGTATGTTGCACTTCTTGGACATGTATATTTATGTCTTTTATGAGAGTTGGGAAATTTTCAGCCTTTATTTCCTTAAATATTCTTTCTGGCCCTTTTTCCTTCTTTTCTCCTTCTGGGACACCCATAATGTATATGTTTGTAGACTTCATTCTGTCACTCAAGTCCCTGAGATAATGCTCAGTTTATCTATTATTTTCTATATCTGTTCTTCTGACTGTTCTATCTCTATTGTCCTGAATTCTAGTTTGCTGATTCCTTCTTCTGCCTGTTCAAATGTACTGTTGTATGTCTCTCTGCTGTTGTATTAACCACTACTATTGTGCTTTTCATCCTCATATTTTTTGTTATGCTTCTTTTTAAACTTTTGAATTCTACTTTATGTTCACATATTGTCTTCTTAATATCCTTTGGCTCTATATCTACCATTAGTTTATTTCTGTTAATATTTTCCTTCACCTTATTGAATTGATTTAGGAGATTTCTTTGAACTTCTTTGATTTGTTGTTACAAATTCTGCATCTCTCCTGAAGTTTTAATTTTTTCCCTTGACTAAGCCATATCTTCTTGTTTCTTATTATGACTTGTAATTTTAAAAGTGTGTCTGGACGTATGATTACTTTGATATATTAACTCTGAAAGTCATTTTTTCCCTCTTGTCTAGGGTTTTATGTTTTCTTGGCCCAGTGTTATGGCTTGGTCCAACCTATTCTGGACCTTTAGAGTAGCCTGTGCTTAATTATTCTGATTTCCTCAGCTCTTCTTGATCTGATTCTTGTCCTGGATATATAGTACAATTTTTAAGATTGCACTTGTGCAATTGTTTCACCTTGAGGATAAAGCTTACTTTCCTCTGTTCCTTCTGTGGGAATCTTGTTCTTTTTTGTTTGGGTTTGTGCAGAATTTTCTTCCCAGCTCCTACAATTTGCTTAATTTCCTCCCTCACTCAGTGACCCCTTTCCCTTACACTTTTCATTTCTGGGACCTGTCTTGTAGCAGTTCAGTTCCCACATCCTTTTTTTTTTTTTTTTCTGCAAAGCTTTTCTGCCCCATTTTGTTCCCCATTAGGGTAATCCACCCCAGGGACCCAGTTGGGGTCAGTCAGAAAAGTAGGTCAATTCAGAAATGCCCATTTTGCATTATTTGGTTAAGAAAACAGAGAGTGGATTGAATGTGTGCACTCCTCGGCAACAGTTTTGTCTTGTTCTTTTTTTTTTTTTGTCTTTTTTTTACCTCCTGGAGGCTCTTTAAATGTAGTCTTCTCAACTGTTTGTGTTCTGCACAGGATTTCTGCAAACTTAGGTCCCTTGCCTTGATATGTATGGGTTTCTCACTTGCTGCTGTGAGTGGCTCTATAGTCTGTATCTGCAGCAGGAGGAACCCGGGCCATGCTGCTTCTGTGCAACTCCCAAACTGCACAGGACCAAGTGAAGGGGAGTAGTCCAGGCTGGAAGGTATGGGTGGAAATCTCTTACCTGATCTTGGAGATTGTTTTTCATTTTCTTCAATTCAGCATTTGTGGAGTCATTCTTCAGTCTCTATCATCTTCCAAAGTTCCAAGAAATTGGTATTTGTCCTTTTATTAGTTGGTTCTGAGGGGAAACTTTTTCCACAGCATGTCATATATCGTCATGCTGATGACATCAGCCCCTTTTTTTTACCCATAATTTACCAATTTTTTCCCATAATTTAATATTTGAATTAGACAAGAGTTTAATTGTGGCTATCCAACTATTATGGTTATCTCTCTCAGAGTATCTTTTGATCTATATCTATTACTTATTTGGTTTGGTTCAACATGGATGTGCTTGACAGACTATTCAGAGGAGGAATACTCTTCCTACCAAAAAAAAAAAAAAAAAGAAAGAAAGAAAGGTTAGACCATATTTCCTCTATATCCAGGGGAGAAAAAGTTTTAGTAACTTTTGTAGGTGGGGCAAAAGAGGTATTGGGATAACATCTTCACAATAATGATATTAATCAACAAATTAATCCACCAGTAAATCTTAATCACTTGTTCCGTATGTACAAGGTACTGAGCTGGATGCTCTGAAAGGTGCAAAGAAATGACAGATAAGGATTAATGATAATTTAATGTATATAACATGTTTATTAGTTTTCTATTCTGTATAACAGATCATCACAAACTTGGCTTAAAGCAACCAAAATTTATTTCTGTTTCCATGGGTCAAGAGTTTGGGCATGGTGTAGCTGGGTTCTCTGCTCAGGGGCTCAGCCTGAAAGCAAGGTGTTGATTGGGCTACATGTTTGTCTGGAACTTTAGATCATCTTCAAAGCTCATTCAGTTCTTTATTAGAATTCTGTATCTTGCAGTTGAGGGATGGAAGTCCTCCTTTCTGATGGTTGTTGGATGGGGATTGCTCTCAACTCCTAGAGGCTGCCCTCAGGTGCTAGCCAAATGTCCCTCTCACAACACTGTAGCATATTCTTCAAAACCAGCAAGAGAATCTTTTTTGAGTCTACTAAGAAGTAGTGTTATATAACAACAAAATCACAGGCCTAACTATAGCATCACTTTTTCCATATACCATAACTTAACTATACTCACAGATCTCACCCATATTTAAGGGGATGGGATTTCACAGGACATATATGCCAGGGGGTGAGAATCTTGGGGGTCATCTTCAAATTCTGTTTACCACAAAATATATGAAGAAATATTGAAAATATATGGACTCCCTGCTTCCTTCAATATTCCTTCTATTCTGGTAATTTTGAGGTTCAGCCCCTACCCAAAAGTCACTTTTTTGTCTTCCCAGTAACAGAGAAATGAGAATTGGTATGGTGTATTAGCATCTTCAGAACATTTTCTCGTATTATATCTTTTAACATTAAAAAACAAATCCCGTTTCAAGTACTGGAAACTTTCCAAGTCCCATCCTCATTTCCTCATTTCCCATGACCACCACCCTTTCTGGCCTCTGGTGCCAAACTCAATGCCACTGAGCTCATTGTGCTCAGAAGCTACTGCCAGTCTTTGATGGAGGTTAGAACCAATAGAAGATTCTTGGAATGGTCACTGGCTACATAAGAGCACGTTAGCTGATCAGGCTTGGTAGCCCCTAGTTTCATTTCAAGTGAGCAGGCTCTTCCAATAAGTGTTTTTCATGAAACGTTTCAGCAACCTTCAGTGAAAAAAACAGAGTTGTGAAAGAATCCTAAAGAAGATGGTTGAAGTAGGGAATTTTCCATTGTTGAACCAAGGCCATGATATTTTTAAGTGCCCAAGCCCATTTTCTTATATAGATAGCAAGAAAAAAGGGCTTTCTGAGCAAAAATTATCTCCCCACAATAGAGGAGACAGAACAAAATGAATATTTTCTAAAAGATCTATTTAGGATCTTTTCTTTATATTTTTCAGCCTTACATTTTTCATGCCCCTTGAGAAGGACAATAACAGGTTTGCTACCTAATCATCTATTTTCTGAATGTAGCATGCAATTTGCCAGCTACAAATAATCAGACTAAACAAGGAATGGAATTTCAAATGTACAGGTAAATTAAGTATTCAAGTGTCAAATCATCCTGAATGCCTAAAAACAAAAACAAAACAAAATATTTTTTTCATTTTGTTATAGCATGTAAGTAAACATATAATTATTGTTGGTGTATTATTTATTTAAATAAATGTAAAGCATTCTGTCAGGTGTTTTAGAAAAATAAGGTACAAAATAAAGGAGTACAAGACTAGAGTTGAGTCAGAGAAATAAATTTTAGTCAAATTTTGAAATTGATGAATATGGAATGACCAGAGAAGAGGGACTCCAAGGTAGGGAGAATTATGTAAG
This sequence comes from Cabassous unicinctus, assembly GCA_029593785.1. Classification (NCBI taxonomy): domain Eukaryota; kingdom Metazoa; phylum Chordata; class Mammalia; order Cingulata; family Chlamyphoridae; genus Cabassous; species Cabassous unicinctus. The sequence continues at coordinate 17,139 of JAQZBX010002135.1, forward strand.
AAAACATAGAATATGTGAGACTTACATATTCTCTATCCATTCATTCTCTCCACAAATAACTATTAATATTTACTATGTGATGACCCCTGTCCTATGTGTTTTTTATGTATTTCCTAATATGGGTTTATTTAATCCTTACAATCAACTCATGAAGGTGGACCAATTAAGACCCCTGGTATTGAGATGAGAAAGTTGAAAGTTAGAAAATAAATTGCCTAAGATTTCCCAGCTAGTAAGTCAGAAAGCCTGGATAACAAGTTGGCAATCATGAGAGAAGACATTGCTGAACAACTGTTGTAAACAAATGTTAGTGCTAGGAAGGAGAGTTTCTATCTGAATATGGGAATATTATACTGAAAGTATATTTAAAGACTTTAACTCAGAATTAGAATAAGAGGGCAATGGGTATTTTATTTATTTATTTATTTATTTTTGGTCTGCTCAGAAATGCCCTTCTCTATTTTGGATAATTTACTGCTATGTCTCACCGACTGAGAGGTTCCTATAGAGGCCCCAATTCTAGTACCTCATCCTCCTGGCTATGGCAATTTTTCTGGCACTGCTTTCTTGACCCAAGCAGAGTCAATCAGAACACTTACCCAGGCTTATTTTTATTTATTTATTTTTTTTAGCTAGAAATAGCAAGAAAGAATCCCTTCTTGGATCACTACACTGGAAGAATGAATTTGGAGTGCCCAGAGACTTTGCCACACAGAGAAAGCCTGTGTGTAGACTTTAAGAATGAAGCCAAGAGTGAGAGGAAACCAGAGATGTGAGAATGAAAGAGACTTGATGATCTCTGGTCCTTGGATTCAACTGTCCCTTAGGCAATTTCCATGCCTGCTTCTCTACCAGGTTATATCTGCCAATAAACTTCCCTTTTTAACTTAAACTAACTCTCTTAAAGCACAAAAAATATATAAGGTCATGATACAGGTTTGTACAATTTACAGAGTTTTTTATGTAATGAGAAACCAGGCTAGAGAAATAGCAGTGTAAGTGGAAAGGAAGATGTGAAAGACATCATGAAAGGAACATCCACAGAACTTCAAAACAGAATGACCTTGATAGGATAGAGGAAAACAGTTTCAAACCTAAAGAAGAAGCAAGATAATCCATCAAGTTATGGTGGCAGCGTATGTATGACTAAGGATTGTGGTGATGCAATGACATTGACTTATTTTTGCTCTACATCTAGTATCCACATCAACCCTCTGTGTAAAAACTTACTAACTCCTTTACCAAGTCACTGCACAAGCTGAACCCAAGTAGCCTTTCCAAAACAGCCCTATTTGTTTATAATTTTTACAATTCCTTCAACACTCTTTCCAACACATTTTCATGCCATTCCTCATGAACCTGTTCTCTTCCTCTTACATGTTCTCTCCTTGTAAGGGCTTCAGGGTCAAGGTAACTTCTATAAAATATTCTTGAAACATTTCAAGGCCTCCTCTTTACCTGATAGCACATCTATTTGGGGCTTAGAAAAAATACTACTTTGCAATGCTATGTCTCTAGTTAGATGTAAATCCAGCTACATCTAACAGATTGAAGATCCATCTACTTGTTGAGCCCTAAGATCATAATATACATTTATATATTTTTAATCAATAATCTAAATATTAGCAAAACTGAGCTCATCATTAGTCATCAGTAAAATAAGAATATACCATTGGTTATATACCCATAAAAATAATTTACATATATGCATTTTGCCTCTATGTAAGGTGTTTATATGGTATTTATAATACATATGTGGGGGGGGGCATATTGTCAGACACATTTCAAATAGTATATAAAATAAAGTATATCCTGGACAAAGACTACGGCCTGAGTATAAACATCCTGCTAAAAACACTTTTACTATATTCATTTATATCTCTCCTATTTTAGAATTCTGAAAGAAAAATTGCCTTTTGCACCAAAGGCAGTTCTATATCTCCATTATATTGGGTAAGTAAGCCATGGCATCACTTGTGTTTTTTTTCTAAGAGACTTGGGTTAAGAGTCCAGGTTTGCGGTCTGCCACTTCTTACCCATGTGAACTTGGGCAAATTAATTATACCCTACATGCCTGTTTTCAGTAAAGCACAAGTGATAATAGCTCCTACCTCACAATAACTTTGTAAATATAATAATAATTTAATCTATGTAAAGCCCTTAAAAGAATAGACACCTCATAGTAGCCCTCGACTAGTGTTTCATTAATAATATTACATCATCTTCCTTCTCTTCCTCATTCTCTATGTCTCTAAGAAATGCTGCAGATGAACCAGTGTTTTTTAATGAAAACTCCTTGTTCATATTCAGAAAGTTACTGCTTAAAAGAGGCTTCATATCTCAAGTTAAAACAAGGGGTGAGAATTGAACAAATGATTTTCTATGAAAAATTAATTCTAAGGATAAGTAATTTTTATGACATGAAGGTGTAAAAATTCTGAGCTGTGCAATTTGTGCAAATGTCCCTGAGCTATAAAGCACAGACCTTTCTTGTGACCTGAATTGTGGTAAAAATACTGGCCCTCTTCATTTTTCTCACATAGAAACACCATGGATTTTTTTCTGCTTATAAGATATTTTCATGCTATTAAAAAGGAATTAAACTTTCAACAGACTTTTACACAAAGAGTCTTTATACGTCTTTTTATTCTTAATGCTGTGATCAAAAGAGGAATTCTGGATCTCTTTGTGCTGAGGTGCCATTTGAAAATGTCAAAAACACTTACTAGTACATGGTTTAATAAAATGATAATCAAAGACTTACCTTTTTCACTAAGATAATGTCATTTGCTATCAGGATTTTTAAAAATATCATAGTTTAATTACTTACAACTAGAATGTGCCAGCTTATTTGAGTATCAACAGTCTATTGTCAATTTCAGTGTTTTGTTTTTTTTAAAAATAATTTCCCTTAATTTTCAGACAGCCTGGAAACTTAAAACACCTCTCTAACAATTGCTCCAAAAACTACAATAAAACATACTTTTCACTTTATGAACTTTAAAGAATTCTGGAAAGTATATTTTATTATAGTTTTTAAAAAATATTTATATATGTTTTATTTTATATATATATATATATATATATATAATATACTTTTTTATTTTTTTTAAAGATACTTAGATTACTTACATGTTACATAACATATATAAGGGATTCCCATATGCCCCTCTCCCTACAGCTCCCACACTTTCCTACATTAACAACATCCTTCATTAGTGTGGTATATTTTTTATAATTGATGAACACATATTGGAGCATTGCTATTAGCCATGGATTATACTTTACATTGTAGTTTACACTTTCTCCCATACAATTTTGTAAATTATGACAAGATATACAATGGCCTATATCTGTCTTTGCAATGTCTTTTAAGACAATTCCCAAGTCCCCAAAATGCCTCCATATTACACCTATTTTCCCCTCTCCCTCCCCCCACCCCAGAACCTCCAATGGCCACTGCCTCCACATCAATGACAAAAGTTCTTCCATTGCTAGAATAACAATAAGTCTATAGTAGAATAAGACTACCTTAGGCTATCATTCATTCCCCAACCCTAAGGACTCTGGGTGATGCCCACTCTGTTTCCAATTGAGAGGGGGCTTAGATCTCATGGTACAGATGTATGGGACTATCTTGCTTGCAGTTGTAGACTCTCTCTGTTCCTTGGAAGGGTAGTTTTCCCTCATCATTAACTTCTAGTTGTCCTGGGTGAGTCCAATGAATTGGAGAGTAGGTGTTGCCACTCTGCTGAGATTCAGGGCCCAACTGACACATGGACAGCCCAGAGATTTAAGTCTCTTGGACATACACCTATCAACTCTAGTACTACCTATAGGTTCAAATAGAAGGTACAGAAGAGCCATGTGTAGGGAAGCCAAAATTGTGTCCAACTCTGTCCCACTGGGGAGCATAAATTCCAAAGTAGGGCCCACTGGCAGGGTGCCAAATTCCTGAGCTGTCAGCCCTGCCTATACTGTCTGGATGTCTCCAGAGCCCTCAGGAGCTCTGCTATTTGAGACAATATTTACTTTCACAGTCAATGAGATCCTGCTGAAACTTGCATAAAAATAACCTCTGGGATGACCTCCTGACTCACTTTGATTCTTCACCATATAAACTAATTTGTTTTTACCCTTTTCCCCTTTTGGTCAAGGTCTTTTTCCACTTGCATTGCAAGTTGACACTTGGTAGTAAACCCTCGGTGCCAGGGAGGCTCATCCCCAGGAGTCATGTCCCTCACTGGGGGGAAGATAATGCATTTACATACTGAGTTTGGCTTAGACAGAGGCCACATTTGAGCAACAAGGAGGCTCTCAGAAGGTAACTCTTAGACACCTTATAATATTAGGCTAAGTTTCTATTTCCAAAGTAAATGTTCATAAGTACAGTCATCAATATCAAGGATCTGTCAATGGTCCATTCTCTTTCATAAGTCACTGCCCCTGTACTCAGGGGATTCTTGCTGTCCCATTAGAGAATGCAGCAGTGCTCCCCAGGATAGGAATTCAATATTTTTTTGGTTAGTGTGTTAATCTCCACCCACCATGACAAGGCTCCATGAACACTTGAACACATTCATATGCCTTATAGGTATGCCCCAGGTGAACCTCCTCCCATGCACCCCCCATCACTGACACTCCACACCAATGATCCTCCCCTGCCACAGTTGTAACCTTTCTGTGATCCAAAACTTCTTAAAAAATGAAGCCAACAAAATAACCAAATAGAATTTTTTAAAAAATGAAATAATAATGACAGTTTTAAAGATAACAATTTTTTTTAAAAAATTGGAATAATAAAGAATATAAAATTTTTAAAAAATTTAAAAAAATTTTTGACATTATGTCTTTCATCACTGTAAGATCTGTTGTCTTGTGTATACAGTTGTGCAATTAATATAGTTTTTAAATAGAATTTTATGCAATCATAAAATGATGTACTTTTGTTACAAAATAAGAAGGAAATAGTAATATGAAAATTGAAACTTGCATAGGAACCTACCATTCAGTGAATATTCAGCTGGTATTTTTATGTATATATATACTTCTACATTTTCATACATAAACATGTTTTCAAGGAGTAGTACAGTAATATTATTTTTTTATATTTTGCCTTTTTAACTTAACAAATAGCAAGCGTACTTTCCCAAGTTATCAAATTTACATTAAGGCAGATTTTAATAAAGTGTATTCTGTGAAATACGTGTTACTTAAGGAAAAGAAAACAGATTCTGTGATAATGTGTGGCTTGAAAAATCAAGATTCTGTAGTTGAATGTATTTAGGAGGCACCAGGTTAAACGGGATTAACTAGGTTTATTTATTGTCAGAACATTTTGAGATTTTCAAAGCTAGTGTGCACTGTGAGTCTTCAAATGGGTTATTTAGTGTAGTATTTGTCAAACACATTTGACCATGCTGCTCTCCACCTGCAACGCATCTTTTGAACTAGAGCTTGGTGGAACTTCTAAGATGCTGTTTTAAACAATGATTTAGTTAGAATGATTGCAAGGTATTGCTTCACTTCTATAGACCATAATTCATTTGAGTGTTCCCCAACTATTAGACATTTCAGTTGCTTTCCATTTATTTTCTGTTATTAAAAAGCAAACTCAATTTTCATAAATCTTAAGTCACCATTCTGATTTTTTTCTTCAGGATAAATCCCAAGAAATAAAATTACTGAATAAACAGCATGATGATCTTTTAATCCTCTTGAAAGATTGTGGTAATTATCTTCTAATACAAGTATCAGTTTACATTTCCACTGACAGGATTGAAAATGCTTATTGCTATAGGCATTTACTGACACTAGACATTATCAATTTTTATAAATATTTAGAAATGGGTCACTTAGGTTAAATAGATCAATAGAATAATTTTTAGGTTTTATAGCTTGAAAATCATACTTTTTACATATACTCAAATGTACAAATTCATATGGATTGCAACTCCTTATGCATATATCCCTATATGTTTTTATCTTGAGTTTCCTCTTTTTATCTGCTTCCCTAGTTGGAACTCAGATTTTTAAAATTCAATATAAATGCATGCATGTGTGTGCTTTCAGAAATGGTTCAATGTATGGCACAATAACATATTTTATTTTAATTTATCCAGCAAATTTAAAAATCAAACACAAATTTCTTAATTGTAGCACTTGCTTTTGAAAAATGAAATGTGGAACTTAGACTTCCAATGCAGAATGGATATAAAACAAAGATCTCTTTGTTTTGACTTTTTAACAGCGCATGTATATGATAATTTAGTGCACTTGTGTTTCCCATGAGTCCACTTTGTCATATCATCTGGAAGACAGTAATGATATTCATTTATTGAATCTGCTAGTTAGTGGATTTTAATTTCATTTTTAAAAAAAATAATTGAAATTCCAGTGATATTTACACAATTCCATACAATATTCAGCCATATTGCTCAACTCAGAATAACCCAACTTGCCTTAAATTCCTTGCTTCTTATCTGCTGTTACCCCAACCTCTAACTTTCAACTCCAACCCTGTTGTAGTTCTCCCCATTCAGTAAGACAATCCTAGTGTGTTATCTCAGTGGGTGGAGACACATACAATAAACAAGAACCATCCTGGGGAGTCCTCCTATGTTCTCAATTAGAGGGGCAAGAATCTCTCCAGAACATAGGCAGTGCCTAATAAAAGAAAACAGACCAATATGTTAAGCCCTCAATATTATTGCATGTACCCATGAACCTTATTCTTCAAACACTGAAACTTAGTGGTTACCATAGATTCTGAGGGGAGGGGGAGGGAAGAATGGAATAGATGGACCATAAGGCATTTTTAAGGCATTGGAGTTGTTCTGTATGACCTTGCAATAATGGATAGAGGCCATTTTAAATTTTGTCAAAACCTATAAAAGTGTTCAGTGCAAAAGGTAAACCATAATGTAAACCATTGACCAGGTTTAGTAGCAATCCATCTATACTTGTACATCAATTTTAACAAATGTACCATCCACATGTAAAACGTTATTAATAGGGGAGAGTGGAAGAGGGGGAGGGTGTTGTGTATATGGGAATCACCCATATTTTCTTTGTGACTTTTCTGTAACCTAAAGCTTCAACAAACATAAAGCAAAAAAAATAAGACACTGGGGGAACATATGGAAGAAATTGTCACTGTACAGAAAAGAGAACAGATCGTACAGTGATGAAAGACACAACGAAAATATTTTATTTTACTTTATTGTTTTTTATTTTTAATTTTTGTATTTTATGTTTTTTCTTATTATTTTATTTTATTAGTTTTATTTGGTTATTTTGTTGGCTTTGATTTTGGGGGGATGTTTTGGAACCCAGAAGGGTCACAAATGTGACAGGGGAAGATCACTGGTGTGGGTGTCAGTGATGGGGGATGTGTAGGGAGGGGTGCACCTAGGCATGCCTCTAAGGCATTTAAATATGGTCACATATTCATGAGGCATTGTCACGGTGGGTGGAGACCCACACAATAATGAAAGAACATTGAATTCCCTTCCTGGAGAGTCCTGCTACATTCTCTAATAGAACAGCAAGAATTGCCCAAGTACATAGGAAGTGCCTAGCAAAGGAAGACAGACCATTATTCCAGGCCCTTTATATTTATGATTGTACTTATGAGCCTTTTCTTGTGAAATAGAAACTTAGCCTAGTATTATATATTGCCTAAGAATTACCTCCTGAAAGCCACCTTTTTGCTCAAATGTGGCCTCTCTCTAAGGCAAACTAAGCATGTAGATTCACTACCTTACCCTCAGCATGGGACATGACTTCTGGGAATGAGTCTCCCTGGCACCAAGGGATTATTACCAAACACCAACTAGCAATGCTTTTGGAAAAAGACCTTGACCAAAGGAGTAAATATTAAATACAAATAAGTTTTTATGGCAAAGAGATTTCAAAGTGAGTCAGGAGGTCATTCTGTGCTTATGCACGTCTCAGCAAGATCTCATTGACTGCCACAGTAAACTGTGCCTCAAACAGTGGGGCTCCTGAGGGCTCTAGAGACGCCTAGACACTATAAGCAGGGCAGACAAACTCAGGAATTCAGCACACTGTCAGTGGGCCTTACTTTGGAATTTATGCTCCCCAGTGAACAGAGTTAGATTCATTTATAATCTCCCTACACATGGCTCTTCTGCTTCTTTTATTCAAACCTATAATTAGCACTATACTTATTAAATACATGCCCCAGAGACTCAAATCTTTGGTCTGTTCATATGCTGGCTGAGCCCTGAATCTCAGCAGAGTTGCAACACTTACTCTCCAGTTCATTGGACTCACCCAGGACTACTAACAAAGGGATGATAATGGACAGCAACTATCCCCAAAACCAGAGAATATCTACAACTGCAAGCAAGACAATTCCACCCTTCTGTCCCATGGGATCTAAGCCCCCTCTCAATCAGAAACTGAGTGGGCATCACTTCCCAAAATACTCAAGATTGGGGAATAAACAATGGACTAAAGTAGACTTATTATTATTCTATTACAGACTTTATTATTCTAGCAATGGAAGAACTTGTAACAGTGATATAAAGGCAGTGGCTACCAGAGGTTTTGAGGGGAGGGAGCGGGAAGAATAGGTGTAACATGGGGGCATTTTGGGGACATTGGAATTGTCCTTCATGACATTGCAATGACGGATACAGGCCATTATATATTTTGTCATAACATATAAAATTGTGCAGGGCAAAGTATAAACTATAATGTAAACTATAGTTCATGGTTAGTAGCAGTGCTTCAATATGTGTTTGTCAATTGTAACAAATGTACCACACTAATGAAAGATGTTAATGTGGGAAAGTGTAGGAAGGGGAGGGGGTGGGGCATATGGGATTCCGCTATATTTTTGATGTAACATTTATGTAATCTAAAGCTTCTTTAAAAGTAACAGAAATATATTTTTAAAATTAAAAAATTAAATAGATACTACTTTCTTCTGAATGCTGTCTTTAATCAATTCAGCCAGAAGTGATTTCTCCCATCTGTAAACTCTTTTGAATCTTTGTTCTGTACTATCTCTACATCAGTGACCTTTTACCAGATCACATTACTGTTAATTCTGTGTATACCTTATGTTTCCTATTATTGGTAAACTACCAGAGCACAGGGAGACGGACAAATTCTGAGGGCAAAATGAGAAAAAATGTTATAATATCATTATGAATAAAGCCAGGGAATCAATAGATACTGAAAACATCTCAAAACTTTTTTAACAAAGTTCAAAACCTACTATAGTATATCTACCTTTTTCATTTTGAGCCATGGCCATGTCTAAGAAATGAAGAATTAAAAGTGTTTCTAAATCTTACAAACATCTAGAGAGTTGGACAAGTACTTATTTCTTTTTCAATTTAATTAAAGCAGGGATCAGCAAACTTTTTGTATAAAGGGACTGAGAGTAAATATTGTAGGTTCTGTGAGTCACATATGGTCTTTGTCACATATTCTTTATAAAATTAATTAATTTTTACAATCCTTTAGAAATGTAAAAATAATTTTTAACTTGCCCACTGTACAAACATCTGCAGACTAGATTTGCCCACCCTTTCAATAAAATATAGACTCCTGAGTAGCATCCTGAGCATAGCCAGTTCTCATTAAATATTTGTTAAATTGAATGAAATGAAAATGCTACTAATAAAAACAATCCCAAAGAGAATATCATGAAATTATTTTTGGATAACTGTCAAATAATAGCTCCTAGTATGTAATTGATATTGTCAACCTATCACTCAGATCTTAAAACCCTGAAATAATGCATGTTTATCGTATGTTACTGAAAATTAAGAATGATAAAGAATTTCTCCTTTAAACTATTTAAACCAATGCAAAAATATTTTCAACTGGAGACATGGTACTCCCTTGTGATGGTTTGAAGTTCTTTTGTGAATCCCAGAAAACCATGTTCTTAAAACTAATCCATTCCTGTGGGTATAAGACCTATTGATTGCATTAGATTCAGTTAAGGGATCTTTTAATAAGATCACTCGATTAGATCTCTTTAGGGCCTTTGATGTCAATGAGGCTTGATACAGGGTATGTCTCTGCTCTCTTGTTGGGGTCTTATATAAACTGAGAACTGAAAGCAGAAACACAGAGAGAAAGGAAGCAGAGATTTTTGACCCTGCCAAGTGAGAGAGAGGATTTCCTGCATCTCAGAAAAACAAAGAAGCACTGAGAGGCCAAAAGAGGTGCCTGAGGCTGGAATCAGCGACTCAGAGGTATGGAAAGAAGCCCCTGAAAGGCTAGGTCCATGGAGAGCTCAAGGCTGAAAAGAAGAGCCCTGCCCTGTGCTTGATTATCCTCAGCTGAGCTCGGGAAGAAAGCAGCCAGGAGGGAAGGCAGAGACCCAGACAAAGAGCTGCAGTTTTGCCTCAGTCCAGCAGCCGACCTTTGGTGAGAAAGCATCTCTGATCACGCCTTGATTTGGCCATTTTCACAGCTTTGGAACTGTAAACTTTTACCTTAATAAATTCTCTTTATAAAAGTCAACCCATTTCTGGTATTTTGCATCAGCAGTCTTAGCAAACTAAAACATCACTTACCAGCAAACCATACACATTTCTTAGAAAAAGAAAATAGCAAACATAACAAAATATATATAACATAAAATATTATGATATTGTTTAAGCCAAATATGTTAGTCATAGCAAAAATTTATAAATTTTTGTTTTCTTACTTCGCATATTAAAAGAAAAAGATTTTCAATTTCTCTTACAAAACAAAACCCAGATATATACTGTTGACAAGAGACATATCTAAACTAATGTAATTCAGAAAAGTTAAAAATAAAGGATGAGAAAAAATTGCACCAGGCAAATGGAAACAAAAACAGAGAAAAGGTAGAGGTCCCTATAGTATAAAAAGAATACATCAAATGCAAAAGAATTAAATTTGACAATGAGGGACATATTTTAATGCTAAATGCCACAATTCACATAACACACAAATATTTATGCCTGCAATAACACCATAATCAGCTTTACAAAGCAAAAACTGTAGCAGATTCAAGGAGACTTAGACATACACTACTAACAGGAGACTTTAATATATCACTTCCAGTAGAAAACAGATCATGTGGACAAAAAATAAATATGAACAACTGAAAGAAAGAAAAAAAACAAAGACATTTTCATGTGAAAATTAAAAAAACCCTCTATTAAATAACTCCTGGGTAAAAATAAATATAAAACTGCAATGGCTGAAATTTTAATATATACTGAAAATGACATTATATGTCCGAATCTATTGGATGCAACAGATGAAAATCCATTGTATTGACATTTCAATAAAAATGACCTAATAAAGAATAACCATAAATTAATTAAATTTCCAGCTCAAAAAAAGCTAAAAAAAGAACAAGAAAGTAAACAAAGAGAAAGCACAAGGAAGACTATAATAAATAAAAAAGGAAAAATCAATGAGGAATACAATAGAAAAACAAATGATCTAATTAATAAATCAAATACTGTTTTGTTTTAAAAAATTTAATGACAAACCACTAAATGGCATGATTAAGAAAAAAATAAGGGCAAAAGCACAAATATACAAAATAAGAAATGACAAGGGAGAAATAATCATTGAAAGAGAATTATTTTTTTGAAATTTATGAGGCTACTTTTCTTTATACTATTTGTATAAATATAAAATTTGAAAACTAGATGAAATGTATAATTTCTTAAGAAAATACATAATACCAAAATTGAGCCTATTAGAATTGGAAAGTTTAAGCAGACTAAATCATAGAATAAATAGATAAAGTTATTAAATACCCCCTAAAAAGCACCAGGCTTTGATTATTTGACAGGGAATTTTACCAAACTTTCAAAGAATAAATAGTTCCAATGTTTCACAAGTCATTCTAGAGGACTACTAAGGGAAGGAAAGCTTGCTAACTCTTTATACCAGAAATGGGTTGGCTTTTATAATGGGAATTTATTGGGTTAAAAGATTCCAGTTCTGGAAGTATGCAAATCAAGGCATCATCAAAAAATGCTGTCTCACCAAGTTGCAGCTATAGGCGATCAGGCACATGGCAGGGCACAATGTTGGTCTCTCTCCTCTCTTCTAGTTCTGCTCTGGCTGTTCCATCTGTGGCTTTTCTCTCTCCCAGGTTCCTCACTGAGCTCCTCCTGGTTTCCTTCTCTCTGTCTCTGAGGCTTTTTTTCTGTGTATGTGACTTTTTAGTCCTCCATTGATAAAGGACTCCAGCAAGAGGATTAAGATCCACCTTGGGTCCTGCAATCTAATCAAGGCACTTAACTGAAGAGATCAAATCAAAAGTGATCTAATCAAAGTTCTCTTAACTGAATCTAATCAAAAGGTCCCAGCTACAATGGGTTTAAAGGCATAAGAATGGATTAGCTTTAAGAACAGGATTTTCTGAGGTTCACAAAAGACTCAAACCAGCATGTTCACTATCACAAACTTGAATTTATTCCATAAATGCAACATCAGTTCAATATTAAAAAATCCATTGATATCATGTAACATGTTAATAAATATAAGGAAAAATCATATGATTATCTCAATAAACACTGAAAACCTTTTTGTAAAATTTCAGCAGCCATTTAATGATGAAAACACTCAAGAAAATAAGAATTGAGGAATATTTTCATAACATGATAAAAAAATTTACTTTAATCATTATATTTTTCAGGGTTCCCTAGGGAAACAGAACGGACAGGCGATATATGTGGGTGTGGGTGTGTGTATGTGTATAATTTAAATATTATGAGAGTTTTTATAGGAAATGGCTTGTGACTGAGGGAATTGGCAAGTCCAATTTCAATAAGGCCGGCTGCAAGCTGGGAACTCCAATGATGTTTTTCAATGTATTCCCCAGAAGCTGGTATGCTAATGTAGAGATGGAAATTCTCACTTCTTTTAAGGCTTTCAACTGATTGAATGAGATGTCTCTCATTGTAGAAGGAAATCTGAGTTAATTGTAGAAGTAATCAGCCACAGATGTAATCAAATTACTGATGATTTAAATCTACAAAATGGCCTCACAGTAACAATCAGGCCAGTACTTGCTTGGCCAAACAACTGGACACCATAACTTGGCTAAGTTCACATATGAATTTAACCATCACAAGAGTCAATAAAGGAAAGATTGATAGATTTGACTATATAAATTGTTTTTTAAATATTTATGACAAAACCACCTAAACAGCATCCTAAAACAACTGACAAATTAGGAGAAAATATTTGCAGCATATGCCACAGAAGAAGGGCTAAAATCTCTTACAAATAAAGAACTCTTATTAACTGGGAGGCAAAGAACCAAAAATCTGATAGGAAAATGGGAAAAAGACATAAACAGACATTTCACAGAAAAGGGATAAATATGGCCCTCACACGTATGAAAAATATTAATAATTAGAGAAATACAAATAAAATGCTGATATACCATTGTATTCTATACAGCTGGAAATTTTTAAAAATATGTCAAAACATTCTGTTGATGAGGCTGTAGAGAAACAGATACTCTCTTATATTGCTGGTGGGAAAGCAAGTTGATACTACCTTTCTGGATGGGAATTTGGCAATACCTATCAAAATTACATATTCATTTACCTTGTGACCCAGGATCCCACTTCTAGAAATCTTTCCTGTAGACATATGTAGCAGTTTGGTATTATTTATAAATTCCAAAAAATGATATTGGATTATGTTTGTAAACTGTTCTATTCCTCTGGATGTATTAGATTGTATTAAATTCTGAGGTTTCACATTTACTTGATTAAATAATGATTAGGGCTTTGATTGGGCCATGTCAGTAGGACATTGAGTTCCCACTCCCTGGTGGGTGAAGACTCACAGAGAAAACAACACAGCAGAGTAGATAGTTGGAGTTTTGTTGCTGGAGCCCTGGAAAGTAAATACACAGAGAAGCAGATGTGTGAGGAAAGAAAGAAGGCTCCATTAGACACGGCAGAGACGCTGGGAAGAGAGATGAATCATTCACCTAATAGTTTACAGCTGGCCTTGAGGAGAGAGCAGAGCAGCTGAGCCCAGAGAGAAATGAGCCCCAGGGAATGACAAGCCTTACACTAACCTACAGCTGAGAAAGGAAGGAGCTGGGACCACGGAGACTTAAGAGGAAGAGGAAGGCTGAACCCTTGCCCAGACCGGTAATTATCTTGCTCCAACACATGGCAATAAACTTTGATGAGGTAAGTAATTTACGCTTTATGACCTTGTGACTGTAAGCTTCTACCCCAAATAAATACCCTTTATAAAAGCCAACAGAGTTCTGGTACTTTGCATCAGCACCCCTTTGGCTGAATAATACAACATACCTCTAAAAATACAAAAAATATACACTCACAAGTTTATTTATTGCAGCATTCTTTGTAATTGCAAAAAAAATTATTGAAAACATTCTAAATACCAATTTTAGAAGAGTGTTTGAATTAACTATGATAAACCACACAATGGAGTCCTATCAAAAAGAATGAGGAAGATCTCTGACTGAATTTAAGTGATTTCCAGACCATATTGTTATGAGAAAAAACACAGCCTACTTGAGTATCTGTAGTATGCTACCCTCTACGTAAGAAAGAAGGGGGATATAAAATTACCCATCTATCTACTCATTTATTCAGTAGAAACACAGGAAGAATAGACCAATAGACCTGTATTGGTAAAATACAGGGAACAGGTGGGAAAGGGGTAGAAGAAAGGGGTGAATTGGGATAAGGTAACAGTAAGAAGAGGGAGTGATACTTTTCTAGGTATACCTTTTTATATACCTCTGACTCTTAAAATCATAGTGATATTTCACATACCCTTCACATACCAAAAATATAAACAAGCAAATAAAACCAACTGGAGTATAGAAAGGACTCAAAATGGAATATAAACACTAAAAGTAAATATGACCATATTATAAATTAGTAACAAATCCATGCTGAATGGGGTCAGGGAAAAGAATTAACCTAAATAATTATGGACAACAGCATCTTGACTGGATATTATAAAGCTAAAACCCAAAAGAACTGTACATAAATGCTGTAATGTAGTTAGTAAAAGTGTTTCTCACAGGGATATGGGCTAGCAATTTTGAAATTACTAGACTCGAACACATAAGTAAATATAGATAATGCAAACCTGAAAAGGGGAACACTTAAACCCTATGGTGTTGGAATCACTTAAATCATTTGGCATTGAAATCGAATCTGAAGTAGCAGCATAAATTCATGTTTTTAAAAAATATATAAGTCTAGATAAAGGATACAGAAGGAAGTCAGTGCAGAGGTTCAAGCTTCCATTCCCCTAAAATCCTCATCAAGATTGGAATGCACAATTGCAGATGATAATATCTGAGTGAGGGTCACATGATGCATTTAAGAAACACAAATGTTCCCCTCCAAGCCCAATCTCATATCCATAAGTCCAGAGAAGTTCTGTGTACAGAGCCATCTAGGGAGTACTTGTCTCAGCTAGGTATACTTCAATCTCATGATTATACAGTGGAAAATATGATTACAGAGTGTGAGACATTGTGTTACACCCAGTCATGAGCAGAGCTCTCACTACTCTCACTCAGCCTTCCCTGGCTAACAACGTCTGACTCAAGGGCATTTCTGATTAGAGCTGTAGACCCCGAACAAAGGTCATCTGCCCAGTTTTCTTAGGGAATAATGTTAACAACCCCTTGGATAGGTATAAGGTCCATTCTGAAGGTGAATTATGAATGTATTTTGCCTTCATCCTTATATTTCTCCTGATAAAATTATTCAACAGTATTATTGGTTGGACTTCTGTGTTAATCAAGCAGTTAGCATAGAATGCAAGAAGTTTCAGAAGTATAGACTATTCCATGAAAAGAACCAGACTTTCTTTCACTAAAAAGAAAAACAGCTAAGTAGAAATCTTTCTATGACTGCAAAAATCGATTGTCTTATATTAACTTTTAGAAAATAACTCTTCTTTGTATTACTAAATGGATTTTATTAAAATGTATTTAAATGTAACAAGAAAAAAGTTGCCACTGAGAATTATTTTAATCAAAATGAATTAGTTCATGTGGAATAAAAACAATATTTTGAAAATTACATTAGCCACTTAAATATTTTGAATCAAAATTGGATAGAAACTTTTTGTCCTCTAGTGGTGGTAAATATCCCCTTCATTAGATGTATTCTTTTTTTTTTTAATAAAATTTTTTATTATTTTTTTAAAAGATACTTAGTTTACATAAATGTTACACAAAAACTATAGGGATTCCCATATGCCCCACTTCCCACTAGAGGTATTCTTAGCAGAAAATGGGTGCCTTCTATGGTGGTATCTCTGACTTAAGCATTGTGAGACTTCTAGTCAATGATACATGAAAGGGATTCTAATTAAAATAAGTCTGTTATTTTTAAGTATCCCATTATTTTGAAAATTTGACAAATGCATCTCTGATAGATGAAAGGTAGAACCATAAAAGCATCAAAAGTGGCTTTCGATGTAAAAAATGACCCATATACCAATTCTTGTCACTCTTTCCTCCACTCTGTCAAACATTATACACGTACACCTATTAAATTCAGACATAAATGTACCTTTACAAAAAGTGCACAAAACTAAGAACAAAAGGACACAGTTTAAAATGAATGTAAGAACAAAACTACCTTCCATATATTTCTTTTTTTCCTTCATTTAGGTTCCTTAGCATCTCTCTACCCATCTGTACTAATTATAAAATAAGACAAAAAATGTCAGCACAGTAGAGCCCAAACTCTCACTTTTGTTACTGACAAAATTAAAATAAGATATAGCATGCATATACAGCCAAATGGACTTCCTAGTATTGAATCTCAGAATTAGAAACATTTACTTTCACAATCAAGGTCTCTCAAAGAGGGTTTACCTAGTGTAAGCATGTAAGTAAGAATGTAAGTAAACCTGCAGGAGCAGGCAACAATGGAGTCATCACCTGTAGGACTGAAGAAAGGAGGGAAGGAAGTGGTAACCTAAATACAGGAGAGAGTTGCCTGTTGAGAGAACTACCTTGAGTAGTTCTGTCATCTTTGCTCAAGGGATACAGACAGCCCATTAAAACCTCACAATGAGGGAATCTACAGGGATACGTACCTAGACCTCATTCTCCTTCTTCTTGACAGTCTCTTGCCAAGTTTGGCTGAACACAACTGGAAGCCGGAGATCAAGGTTGGCTGTTGATGTATTCCATAAGGTCAGCCTCCTTAATCATAAATCAGCGTGAAGAAGAGTAAAGAGTTCATATAAAGAGACAAAGAATATATCTGACACACATCCTAAATCAGAGTAGTAGAGGAGAACATGTATTCTCTAGATCCAGTTTGCTTCTTAGACAAAAGAGAAGGATTTGGCCTATGGAAGCCCATGTTCTTCTCCCAACCTCACCAGATATGTAACTCCTCCCGAAATCCAAGTGTTACACCATCAGGTTCCTGTTACATGGAAGGAAAAATAGTGAGTGGAGAATAAGAATTCCTCCAAAACATTTATCAAATAATCCATTGGCTTTAACCTTTAACTTTTGGTCAACCAGAGATGCATCTATCCCCCACAAGGTAATGATAGCACCTCCTGTATTAGTCAGGGTTCTCCAACAAGGTAGTCTCTACCCCCACCTTTTAGAATGTTGTACCATCAATACCAGTCTCCATCCCATTGGGATATCCTCCAGGAACCACTGGTAGGCAGTATAGATTTTACCCTTGGAAGGCACAAGACATTAACTAAATCAACCTCAAGCCATTCTTGACTCTAGGCTAAAGAGGTATTCACTTTTTTCTCTCCTATTCCAAATTATGTCTAGCCATTTGTGTAATAAAGCCCACAGAGGTGAAAATAGAGCCCATAATCAGATTAAACCTCAACATGAACATATTCAAATAATAAAATGCCAAAATAGACATGTCGCAAATTTGAATCTTGTGTATCCATCAAATTTCCAAGGAGAAATTAAAATCCACAAATTAAATCCCATTTTAAGTTAAAGCTTTAGTATGTTAAAGTGCAAAGGAATTATGATCCCAAATCATATTGACTTTCTGTTGTAATTTAAAATTCAAAAATTAACATTCAAAATTACTTCTCCACAGCATTTCCTTATGCTCAGTCCCTTCATAGAGAGGTTCTTGGTGCTATTTGAGCAAATTCAGCCTCAGCTGACCCTCAGTAGCTTAGATGGAGCTACTTTGAGGTCTCAATTCTTGTATTAGTTTCATGCCAGATTTTCATAATCTCTTGACTGCAAATAACCCCATGATGCCTTACGCACTGTATTATCACAGACCTAACACCTACCCACCACATTAAAAGGAAAAATAAAACTCCACTCTCCAGAGAAGTTATCTCAGGTCAAATTACATTCTCAGAACCCAGTACTAAACGTTGCCAAAGACCGTACCAGAGGCTTAGAGGGGATAAGAGTGAAGCAGATTAACAGAGAAAATCCTGGTCTACAATTTAGCAGAATTCCAATAAAATCAATGTCCCTTGTCTCAAATCTATGATCTGTGAACTGAAAACCAAGTGGGAGAAATACCTCAGCAAGAAGTTAATTTTGGCAGTATGTATTTAATATGTATAGAAAAGAAACTTATGCTTACTGCTTCTTCTCTTGTGTCATAGAATCTGAGACATTGCCGACTTCTTACAACGTGCAGATATTTGCAAAGGTAGTGGCCTGGTCACACTGGGTCTAATTTGAAGTGCTTTTTTTTCAGACACAATAGATTCAGAACCTCTTAATTTCCATCATGGCTTAGCATCCTCTGAATTGAGTGTGGGCTCTATCTAGTGAAACAGTGGTCACTCTTTTGAGTAGTTAGATACTGGCTGCAGTGGCTGTATCCATTGTCTCTTGTTATGGAATTGTCCAGTCTGACCACTTGCTTCCTAGGGAATTAGTTTACTCAGATATAATTAACTAGTTTAAAGCCAACTTGAGAACTTATGTTGGCAGGGGAGGCAGTTCTCTTGGTCTGTAGAGCAAGCTACATGTATCCAAGGTTAGTTATTCCACAGCTCACTCTAGGCCCTGAGTGCTGAACTGAATTTAAGGTAGCCAGTCTGGCATTGGCAATCTAGACAGCTGGCACAAGCAAATTCAAAGATTTCACTCTCCATGGAATACTTGGAACTAAGAAATCTGTAAATGTAAAAGCAGCAAATAATGTTCTCCCCCAAAGTGTAAAGGGCTTGATTATGCAAAGATTTTGTCTATCGTTGACTGTTGTGCCTTGGCCAAGGCTACACTGGAATAGGTCAAACTGCAAGTCTATGCCTTGTGCCTTTGCTGGGTCCCATGCAACCACAGGGTGCTGTCTGTGCTCATATCCAGTTAAGACTCCAACAGGACTGCGCTTTATTGAGGCCTCCAGGGCCCCACACATTTCCTGAGATCCAGGAAGACCTTCCTATTGAATCCAGGAAGACTTTCACCTTTTCTGAGATCTGAGTAGCTGTCAGTCTTTCCTGAGGCTGTGTCTGAGCCATTCACTAAATCCTTGTGTTGTTGTGACTTTAGCTGATGCCTGAAGCTCATGGCAGTTTGTGAACACAGGTAAATGGCTGTTTTCCTCCCATCTAGAAGTGGGGTCTATTTCCCCTCCTCTTAAATTTAGGCTGGCCTCTGACTATTTCTTTGAAGTCTATAGGCCTCAGTGAAGAGGTCTGCCTTTCCATATGGCTATATACTTTTCCTTACATGATATAGTCAGAGATCAGAGCACTGCTTGGCCAGAAACACCTGCAAAATACTTTGTGTGGGCAAGAAATTAATTTTATTATGATATCAATAAGCGTATCTAGTCTTACAATAACAAATAGTGCCACAAAATAGAAAAATCAGAAGAACTTTTTTAAAAAGCATATTGAGTATTCAGAAAGATTTTATTGGAACACAAGAGAGAATCTTTTTTAAAGCATCTAATTTTAATTTCAGTGATAATTAAAATGATAACTCATTAAGAGTAAACCATTAGGAAAAGGAAACAATTGTGTAAAAAATATTTCTTAAAGGATTAAAAAATAACTATAAAAAAATTAAAATTAAAGAAATACTAAATAACAAATTAATCACTGCCAAATACTGCAATAATTCAGAAGACATTGCTACATATTGATAAAATACTAAATTTGCAAGTAATATACGCTAACTCTAAACTGGTATGTGCATAATAAGAGAGATTCAAATACATATTTTTAAAAAATGACAGAACTTAAAAAAACACTAACCTTAGTCATTAGGGAATTTCAAGTCAAAACCACAATGAGATACCACTTCACACCCATTAGGATAGTTACAATAAAAAAAACAATACCAAGTGTTGGTGAGGATGTGAAGAAATTTTAACCCTCAAACAGTGCTGGTGGGAAGGTAAAATGATACAGTTGCTTTGGAAAACATCTTAGCACTTCCTCAAAAGGTTAAACATAGAGTTGTAAGACCCAACAATTCTACTTTCAGCTAGTATATACTCAAAAGAAATGAAAACATATGTTCACACAAAAACATACATGAATATTCATGGCAAGATTATTCAAAATAGCCAAAAGTGGAAATAACTCAAATATCCATTAAATGATGGATAGATTTTAAAAATGTGGTATTCCATTCAATAAAATATTATTTAACCATGAAAAAGAATGAAATACTGATGCATGCTACAATATGGATGAACCTGGAAAATGCCTTGCTAAGTGAAAGAAACCAGTCATAGAAAACCCCATATTTTATGACTCCATTCATAAGAAATGTCCAGAATAGGCAAATCTATAGAGACAGAAAGTATATTGGTGGTTGCCTAGGGCTGGGGAAGTGGGGGGCAGATGGGAAATGACTGAAAGTACAGGCTAAATCCAAGCAGATGTATGCTTTAGAATACATAGAAGTTTGCTGAGCTTTGGTCTATCATGGGTTTGGAATGAAAAGTTTGAGAATGGAGAGGTCTCAAATACATGGCCAATTTCCCCCTCAATATATTTGCCAAATATCAAAATTGCACTAGGCAGAAACCTAAAACTGAGCCCAAATCTTTGGAAATCAAAATCTTCCAGTGGATAGCAAAAAGTACCAAAGAACAGAGAGGACCTAAGAACAGCAGACTAGAGTTGAAAACCCAGAAGGGAGTGGTCAATTGGCATCGTTTACATGCATCTTCTTTTTGGCTGGCGGCACTTGCTAATTTGGGCACAGAGTGAGGTGGAGAGTTAAGACTTACCCTTGGAGGCTGATGAAGAAGAAAACTAAAAGTGTTTGGGAACAATTTTTGTTGCCGGAATGTAAAAAAATGAGAGGTTTGAAGGGATTAAAGATACATCTAAGCCCTTTCTCAAGACATATGACAAATTCTTAACTCTGTAGGTTGGGTGACTAAGTGGCTAAGCCAAATTTTTATGAAAAAAGGGGCAGAAATTTTTCATACCAGGAGACACAAAGCCACCAGGTTCTTGACTGAATGTGCTGGAGAGCTAGCATTAGGAACAGAGGTGGATCAAAAGACAGTATTAGTGAATTCAAAGACAGATCAGTCAACAATATCCTAAGTGAAATAGAGATAAAGAAAAACAGAAAAGAGCATTTTCTTTGGGACACAGTAAGGGAAAATCTAACATACTTGCCATTTTATAGTCTGAAATCAAAAGGAGGGAAACTATTTGAAGAGATAATGGTCAAGAATCATCCAAAACTGATTGATGATATTGACTTATACATTCAAGATAATCAGTATAACCCAAGTAGATTAATACCAAAAAAATCAACATTATAATGATCTGCTGAACAAGCAAAGACAGAGAAAAACCAAGGTAGTCATAAAAAGATATGCTATATTCAAAAGAGCAACAAGACTCACACCTAATTTTTCAAATGCAACAATAAAAGATAGAAAACAACAGAAAAACATCCTCAAAGATGAAAGAACATGATTGCCAAACTAGAAATTACCCCTTCCAAAAAAATCCTTCCCCAAAACAAAGGCATAATAAAGATTTTTTTCAGAAAGACACAAACTGAGAGAATTCATTGACAGCAAGCTTTTACTAAAAGAAATTCTAAGGGGACTTATTTGAGCACAAGGGAAACAAACCCAGGTAGAAACATAAAATACCATAAGGAATGAAGAGCAATGTAAAGGCTAAATAGATAAATAAAGATAGGTCAATATCAACAGTTTAAAACAATCTCTGGGAGTTTAAATAGTAAGTGATACTAAAATACATGATAACAATAAGGTAGAAACAAGAAGAATGGTAATTGAAGTTAAATGATATTAAAAGTCCAGATATATTATAGATATGGTAAAAAAAAAATACTAATTTCTAATAGATTTAAATTTTTCAAGATTGTATAAACTACTAAAAGTTGTAAAATAATATTAACTTAGAAAAGACAGGGGAAAATGGAATAATTAAGTCTTCTGATTTCCAAATAGGATATAGAAAGCTGGAAAGAGTGTTGCTCCCATCCTTATAACAACAACAAAAGCCAGATAATCTGCCAAATCAAAACATTTCTTCCACTCATTAGAAAGCTTAAGACACAGGGAAATGAAACTGAAAACCAAGGAAATAAGGGTACCTCCCAAGAGATGTGACCAGAGCACTTGCTTGCTAGCACAGGCACTGAATTCCAAACAAACAGGAAAAGTAATTCAGCTAATTTTTTATCAAATGGCCAAAGGTGGACTAGCATGAGAGCGCAGATTCCCTCGGAACCCCACAGAGGCAATGTGCATCTAATCACACCTACAAATGTCTTCATAGATTTGTATTACTTTATCCTTAAATTTTGCTGCAACTCTGTTTAATTATCCACTGATATACACGGTCTCATTTAAATTCTGGTCATGCATTTTATTCAAATCAATTATGATTTCATATCCCTGTGCAAATTGGCCTTAGCCACATTTTAAAACTCTCCAGATGTCATCTGCTATATTCTGAAGCTACTGTACAATTATGACACCATCTACTGCCCCACCAGATATTGTTGAGCAAACTGTGGAATCACTGATCTCCTTTAAATTGTCCTTTAGTTTTCAGGTATTTAATTTTCCAATTATTTAATTTTGAATTTTCTGTCTTTGCATTACCAACTTTTGAATTCACAAGTTGAATGTTTTGTGTCTTTTCCTGTCATTTTTGGAAATCTTCTTATTTGCAAATGAAATAAAGTTAACATACCTTCTTAATAACAGTTTTCTAGAAATAATATATTAATGAAATTATTTTATAACATACATAATTTACTCAATATATATGGATGATTAGACATGATTTCAAATTCATATGTCTTCAATATTTTATAAAATGTTTCTATGTATCAATTCAATTATAAACATTTTGTTTCGTAATATTTTACAGAAACATTACTTTTCACTCTGAGTGAACATTTGCTGGCAGAATCGTCATCAGGAGTAATAAAATGCAGTAAAATAACAGTGTATTCCAACCAATAAGAATATGAATCCAAAGGACCTTTTAAACTCATGACTTGCCCTGAATTTGGGGTACTACCAAGATAAACTATGCTTTAGTAAGTGCTGTATCACTCTTTGTCCACAAATGTCAAACTGTTGACAAAATAACAGCATCATTGGCTATCTCTATATTGATATCAGTCATATAATGCTTACTTACTGATGATGATGAAATACTTAACTCATGCTTTGAAAATTTTATTTGAAAACTGGTAACACTAACTTGTGCTTTGAAATTGATCTTTAAAATCCTGGTTGTAAATAAAAGAAGCAAGCTCATACTCTCATTCTGGAAGGTTTGTAAAACAAATGCCTATAGCCAAAATTGATACCATGCTTATAGGCCAAATGTCTGGTTGATAAAGGAAAAGAAAATAAAAGCCACTGAGTACTTTACTAGTGAATATAAATGATATTTTTTAGCAAATCCACTTAGAACTAAATCCTATAAGCTGCTCTTTAATGAAAATCAGAATGATAAATGACTGAAAAAAATATTTCCAAATTGCTAGAGAAGACTGTATACACACATAACCACAAGTATAAACATGTTTTCTCATATATACACATAACAATGCCATCAAAAATCAAATCAAATGCATAGGGTCCACCCCATCCCTTTAACAAATAGAAATTTAACCCAAGAGTTATCAGAATAGATCAGCATCATTGCAACACCTAGTTTCTCAGAGGACAGGCAAGCCAAACAAAGCATTTGAAAACTTGCATTTTTTTTTATCAATTACAAAAAAAAAAAAACAAACAAAAAAAACCCATACATTCCTCCCTTTTCTCTACCTCACAAAAAGCCTTAAGTCATTACCTTCAGCTTCCATTTGCATCAGATCTGTATGACAATACATGAGCCATTCAAGTAAGCATTTACCAGGGTGGCAATGTGGTCTTCATTCATTAGCAGAATTAAATCCTCACCATGATGATATTAATAAAAAAATTTTTATTTCCCTTATATTTTGGGGAAAATTCACTGCTCCGGTCCAAATTATGCTTCACTTATATGCCCTCAAATTGTTTAGTCAGTGATATTTTAAAAATATGCACATTTTTAAAAAATTTTCAAAGCATATATTTTCACACAGCCAAGGTCTTGTGGTCATTTTCAATAAGAAAGTGCCATGGAGTGGATGTGGCTGAAGCAGTTGAGCACCTGCCTCCCACATGGGAGGGCCTGGGTTCAATTCCCAGTGCCTCCTGGAAAAAAAAAACAAAAACCAAGCAAAACAAATGATAAAACCAACTCAGGGAAGCCTATATGTCTCAGTGGTTGAGCACTGGCTTCCCACATATGAGGTCCTGAGATCAGTCCTCAAAAAAAAAAAAGGGAAAAGAAAGTGCCAGATTAAGTACATTTCTGAAGGATGTTCAGCCAGAAAAATTTTAAGTGCTATAAATTCAAATAATGAAAAGTGAATACGATCAGAAAGCAGTATCAATTGATGTCAAAAAGAATACAGTGATGTATAAAAAAGTAGCAAATGCTACCATCTGACTTTCTCCAAAATATTTGAAAGGTTTTACCAACTAACATATTCATGGGTTAGTTATATGTAACACGAAGAGTTTCTGAAAGAGTTAAGTTGTATTAAATGCATGAGAAAAACCTAAAATTAGTACTCTTTTTTAAAAAAGAAAAAAATGTGAAAAGATTCTTGTCAGAACTTCCTGTTTCCTCTACCAGAAAATATGATTTTCTTTTTTTAAATAAAATTGAATTGAAATATATCATTCATACATGAACAAACATAAACAATAAGTGTATAGTAAAAGTTGTGAATTTATAAAATAAACATATATATCATCATACACGGCTCTCACACATCACCCCGCCAACAACACCTTGCATTGCCATGAAACATTTGTTACAATCTATGAAAGAGCATCATCAAAATATTATTACTAACTGTATTAGTCAGCCAAAGGGGTGCTGATGCAAAATGCCAGAAATCTGTTGGCTTTTTTAAAGGGTATTTATTTGGGGTGGAAGCTTACAGTTACCAGGTCGTAAAGAGTAAGACTGACCTCACCAGAGTCTGTTGCCACATGTTGGAGCAAGATGGCTGCCAACATCTGCAAGGGTTCAGGCTTCCTCTTCCTCTTAAGGCTTCATGATCCCAGCTTTTTCCAATATCAGCTGTAGGCTGGGATAAGTCTCATCTTTCTACCAGGGTTTGTTTCTCTCTTGGCTCAGATGCTTTGCTCTCTTTACAAGGCCAGCCGTAAACTATCAGGAGAATGGCTCATCTCTCTTCCCAGGACCTCTGCCATGTCTAACGGAGCCTTCTCTCTTTCCTTACATGTCTGCTTCTCTGTGTATTTACTTCCCAGGGCTCCAGCATTAATACTCCAACTAACTCCTCTGCCTTGTCATTAACTCTGTGAGTCCCCTCCCACCAAGGGGGCAGGGACTCAATGTCCCACTGACATGGCCCAATCAAAGCCCTACTCACAACTTAATCAAATAAATGTGAAACCTCTGGATCCAATACAATCTAAATTGCCCAGAGGAACAGACCAGTTTACAAACATAATCCAATATTTCTTTTTGGAATTCATCAATAATACCAAACTGCTACACTAACTATAGCCTATATCTCACATTTGGTGAATTTTTCCCCCAACCCACCCTGTGGGAATGATTCCCTATTTCTCCTAAGCGGGTTAAAAACTGGTAGAGGCTGTTTAGAAATATCCAATCTGTGACTTTATTCAAACTTCCCACAGACCTTGCTTCAAGCACCTTTAAGACTTTTTGTAATAATTATATGGTAAGAATTTGAAGTGAATGCTTATTCAAGATTATGAAGAAGTTAAAGAAATTCAAACTATATATAAAGATTGCTTTTTTATTCTCCAGTGTCTTCTTTAAAAATCTCATAAAGGATATTTCAAAAGTTTCAATGCAAAACAACAAAAACTATTGCATTCTTAAAATCAAATCTCTAGGAAATATAAATTGCTGTGTTTTTTTTGGATGGAAAAAGGAAACTCAAAAAGAAATATCCTGGAAAGATAATCATGGCAAGTGAAATTTAATTATTGACAATCTGAATAACTTATGTCAACCATCTTTGTACAATGCCTGATTTTTCATTTAAGAACTGTGAAGAATATGTTAATTTCCAGGGCTTATACATAGATGCAAAAAAATATACTGCAATCCACAGACAGACTTTTCAATTAATTTTTATTTTCATGTGATTATTAAAGAGTAAATAGTTGGTATGCTATTTATTTCTCAATACACTAAGAACAAAATAAATTCAGTTTGTTTGGGTTCTCTTCACCCTAAATTAAGCTCTAATGATCTGTGAATGTTTGTTTTGCAAGTAGTGAAATAGTATTGCACATGGTATAGTAATATAGAGAATGATTTGGAAAACCTAGAGTCATAGTTTAGAATTTGGTACTATGAAATGTATAAAGGAAGCATTTGTCATTAGCATGGAATTTCGAATATCTGAGTAATGAAAAGTAAAGGTTAAAAATGTTCATCAGGCAAGACTAGTCCTGGTTATGTTTACACAATGCAAACATACTTAGATTAAAAACATAAATTCTAGTCAATACTTTGAATATTCTTTGCTACACACAAACACACACACAAAGCAAGGACATGCTTTACATTTTTCCAAGAATACATGCAAAAACACTTCTCATTCTCACATATATCCAAATGTGCAAGCAAAACTTTCATTTTGTATTTGAATGTTCTGTTGTCATATAGGCACTGATTCTTTCCTTCTATAATTTATTATTCAATTTAGGAAAAACCTATAGAAGGACAAAGGGAAAATAGAAAAAAAATGGAAGAAGACAACCTAGATACTAAATATGTGAAAGAAAGACATGTAAAGGAAGTGGTAGTGAGAAGGGCAATAGGAAATGGAAGAAGGTAATTAAGAGATTCAATAAACCAGGCTTTTTCACATGGCAGCCCCAGGAGTTCAAAAAGAAAGTGAAGGAGGCATGCCCTCTTGAGGCTGAGAACTGGCATGCTGTCACTTCCACACGAATGCTATTGGCCAAAGCAAGGCAGAAGGCCAGCTGATTCAAGGGATAGGGAAATACTCTACCTTTTAATGGGAGGTGTTGCAAAGACACATAATAATGGGCGTGGTGACAGGAACGGGTTGAAAATTGTGTTGTGTAATCTATCTACCACAGTGATAATTTGACCAAAAAAAAGAGACGTGAAACTGTGTGTGTTTAATAAAGCTTAAATTCTTTACTTTTAGAAAAAAATATGAATGAAATTTCTAATATTTTCTTTCTGAAGCCATTGTTTCCCCTTGTATAGTCTAAGTAGTTTATTTATATTCTAATTTAACAGAAAACAAAACACCTGACTTTTAAATAAATGTTATTTACTAGAAAACATATTTTTTCCTCAAATATCTCTTAAAGTTTAAAAAAAAGAAATCATTATAGGTAAAGTTGTTTCCTCTTTTCCTTACTCAACCTCCATGAATCTGCTCAATATTCTTAGTTCATATCAGTGAGATGATGCAATATTTGTCCTTTGGTAACTGACTTACTTCAGTCAACATAAGGTCCTCAAGGTTTATCCATGTTGTCATAAGTGTCAGTGCCTCATTCCTTTTTACAGCTGCATAATATTACAAAGTATGTATATATCACATTTTGTGTATCCATTTATCTGTTGTTGAGCACTTGGGTTGCTTCCATCCTTTGGCAACTGTGAATAATGCCTCTACGAACATCAGTTTGAATATATCTGCTTGTGTCCCTGTGTATTAGTCAACCAAAGGGGTGCTGATGCAAAATACCAGAAATGGGTTGGTCTTTATAAAGGGTATTTATTTGGGGTAAAAGTCCACAGTTACTAGGCCATAGAGCATAAGTTTCTTCCCTCACCAAAGTCCATTGCCACGTATTGGAGCAAGACAGGTGCCGGCGTTTGCCAGGGTTCAGGCTTCTTGGGTTCCTCTCTTCCTGGGGCTGCATTTCTCTCTGGGCTTAGCTCTTCTGTTTCCTCCACAAGGTCAGCTGTAGACTATCAGGTGAATGACTTATCTCAATCCCGGGGCCTTCTCTCCTTCCTCATTACAAAGTTCCTCTGTCAGCTCGCCTCCCCGGGCTCCAGCATCAAAACTCCAACATCAAAACTGCTCTTCTGTCTTTTGCCTTGCCTTTTATATTTGTTCCCCCACCCACCAAGGGGTGGGGCACAACACCGTACTGATGTGGCCCAATCAAAGCCCCAATTATAACTTAATCATGCCCAGATGAACAGATCAGTTTACAAGCATAATCTAATATAGATTTTTGGAATTCATAATTACATCAAACTGCCAAACGGCTACACCCTGCTTTCAATTCCTCTGGCTATATACCTAGTACTGGGATTGCTATTCTATACTTAGCTTTCTTAACTGCCAAACTGTCCTCCACAGTGACTGCACCATTCTACATTCTCACCAGCAGTGTATGACTGTTCTAATTTCTCAACACCCTCTCCAACAGTTGTAGTTTTCTGGGTTTTTTAATAGCAGTCAGTCTCGTAGGTGTAAGATGATATCTCATTGTAGTTTTAATTTGCATTTCCCTAGTAGCTACTGATGTTGAGCATCTTTTCATGTGCTTTTTAGCCATTTGTATTTCCTCTTTGTAAGAGTGTCTGTTCAAGTCTCTTGCCCATTTTAAAAGTGAGTTGTTTGTCTTTTTATTATTGAGTTGCAGGATTTCTTTATTTATGCTGGATAGTAGACCCTTATGAGATAGCTGTTTCCCAAATACTTTCTCCCATTGAGTAGGCTGCCTTTCACTTTCTTAAAAAACTACTTTAAGGCACAAATTTTTTTATTTTTAAGAGGTCCCATTTATCTATTTTTCTTTCATTGCTTACTCTTTGAGTAAAGTTTATAAAGCCATTTCTTACTACAAAATTTCAAAGATGCTTCCTTACATTATCTTCTAGCTGGAAGCTTTATGGTCCTGGCTCTTATATTTAGATCCTTGATCCATTTTGAGTTAATTTTTGTATAGGGTGTGAGATAGGGATCCTCTTTCATTCTTTTGGATATGGATATCCAGTTCTCCCAGAACCATTTGTTAAAGAAACTATTCTGTCCCAGTTGAGTGGGCTTCCATCTGCCCCATAATATCTAAGCCCCTCTCAATCCAAGTCAGAGGGGATATCATACCAATTCCTCAAGACTGAGTAATGAACAAACATGGCGGGAGGCAGGGAGGTAACCATGGAGATATTATCATGTGGTAATGGAAAACCTTGGAACATTGATATAAAGATAGTGGTTATTAGAGGTTCAGAAGGGAGGGGGAAAGAAGAATAGGTGGAACACAGGGCATTTTTAGGGTATTGGAACTGTTCTCTACATTATTGCAATATCGATATATGATATTATATTTTTGGAAAAGTCTGTAAAACTGCACTGTGCAAAGTATAAGCCATAAATTATAGACCTTGATTAGTAGCAGTGCTTCAATTTGGTTCATCATTTGTAACAAATGTACCTCACTAATGTAAGATATAATAATAGGGGCACATGTGTATGTGGATGGGTGAGGTAACATAGGATTTCCCTATACTTTTTTTTTTCAGGTACCGGGATCAGGGATTGAATCCAGGACCTCATATGTGGGAGGCCAGCACTCAACCACTGAGCTACATCAGCTCCCCTGAGTTGGCTCTCTTGTCTGTTTACTCATTGTTTGGCTCATTGTTTGTGTCATTTTTTTTGCTCTTGCTCATTGTTTGCTAATTGTTTTGCTCATTGTTTGTTTATTTGCTTTTTCTTTAGGAGGCATCAGAACTGAACCCAGGACCTCCCATGTGGGAAGTGCATGCTCAACTGCTTGAACCACATTCACTCCCTTCCCCTATAATTTTGATGTAACATTTCTGTAATCTAAAACTTCTCTAAAATAAAGTTTATAATGATTTTTAAAAAGCAAACTTGTATTTTAAACCACATTTTTTGTTAGAATAGGTTAATTTCTTGTTATGAAAGATGAGACAGTATTGTCACAATTATTCCCATCTTCCTGCCCACAGCTTCCTGTTTTGGTGAGTTATCTTTTATTATATATATTTTTTACAAAATTAAATTTATAATTTTCACATCCATTTTGTATCTATAAAACTCAAAGTTGTTTAGCATGGTTCCAATTTTAAATGAACTCTATACTCACAACTAGGTCTTTAACCATGATGCTTCAATTTATAAACTCTCTTAGATTCATTTCTTAGTTTGTCTGGATTTCATCAGAAAATAGCTTTTTTATTCCCAGGAAGTATTTATGGGTGCTTAATTCTTTGAGTTTTTTCCTGGTTGAAAATATATTTCTGTTGTCTTGGTACTAAAATTTTATCTAAGATACACCTAATGCTCTTGGGTCACAATTTCTCTCAGAACTTTTTTTCATACTAATTTATTCTCATCTGGCTTTGAATATAAGTTTGGAGAAAGCTAAGGATAGACTGATTTAGTAAGCTGTAGGTTGTTTTTTACCTAGATATCATAATATTTTTCTCATTTCATTTTTTTATTGGTGAAGATAATTACTGTCATATAATTGTAATTCTAAACTATTTCTTAAAATCATGGAAGCCTGTTTGCCTCACTTTTTATTCTGCATAACTTATCAACTATGCATTTGCTCTCTATTACTAAGAGCTGACATAGTCATAAAGTACCAGATCACAAGTAGTGTGAAGGTTTTATCTGAAGACTGTCAGTAAAATACAAAAGCAGGATGGAGAAAAGATTTATAGCCATTGATTATTTACAGGGTCTGGCATAAGTGTTTCTCTCCTTCTATATTCCAAATACATACCTATCATCTGCTAAATAAATAACTGGATATATCTTAGATCATTTTTGTCAACATCTATGTCATTTATCTAAATAAGCATTTGGTATCTGGACTGCTTGCATCAACACTTCAAACTTAATGATGATATACTCTACCTAAATTCCCACCTGCCTATATTTTATTTAGCATGCTCAATTTACTTGCCAAGGATAAAATTAAAAGACTGCTGTTTTTAGGGGTTTTTTCCATGAGAGCACACATCATCTTACTTTACCTGCTCAAGATATATGCCTATTGATTTCTATTTGAAATTTATAAGAACCAATTTTTCAGCACTAAAATGCATATATTTGGTAAAATGGCAGACTAGATGTAGAAAGAAAAAGATCATAATATGTAAAATTAAAAATAGTTTAAATATAAAAAGCATTTTTTATTAAATTAGGGAACAAAATTAAGGGGCATAAATGACCCAAATCCAGGATTTCACAGGGAGAATGAAAATCTGAGCCTTCAATTTCCCTGGAGGCATCTGTGGATCCACAGCCTGGGATTTTAAATATTCACTGCATGGGTGAATAGGAGACAAAATCTAGGGACCAAGAATGATGAAGGGCTAGAGTGGAGATAGCTACATAAAGCTGAGTCCATGGAAGGATGATACACTGGAAAGAGTAAGTGCTGAATAGGCATGCTTTCTTACCTTAACTTTGGCTAGAGAAGGAAAGAGGGAAGAAAAATATAAAACATAGCAATAGAAACTACCCAAAATG
This sequence comes from Cabassous unicinctus, assembly GCA_029593785.1. Taxonomy (NCBI): domain Eukaryota; kingdom Metazoa; phylum Chordata; class Mammalia; order Cingulata; family Chlamyphoridae; genus Cabassous; species Cabassous unicinctus. Next base: position 49,219 of record JAQZBX010002135.1, read on the forward strand.
AATCACAATAAGAAAAATACTGAGAAAATGAGCAATACTTCAATGACCTGGGGGACAATATCAAGCTTTCTAACATGTATGCATTTAGAATCCTAGAAGTAGAGGGGAATAGGAAGAAAAGAGAAAAATATATTGGAAGAAATAATGGGGCTTCTGGTTTAGACTTAACCTCTAAACACCTGAAAAGAGCATTGTTTCTACTCTAACAATCTACAAAAAACATACTGTTTCTCGAGCAAATCAGAGAACTGAAGTTGCATTGCAGTCAATCAGCCAAAACTTTAAGCAAAGTCAGGTCCCTCCAGGAAGATCTGGGACACAAGAACTAATTTCCCTGTGGCCGAGCACAAGATAAACACAGGTCACCACATGACTGGATAGCTAGAATTTTTAGCAAGTAGCTAAAAGCCAAGTGTGGACCAGAATGAGAGTATAGAACTCCTAGGATTACCCAGATGCAAGGGAAGATTGCACCCACTCACAGGCTCTTCTCTGCAGATTTCAGAAGGTGATCATGAGAACGATCTGGACAGGGCATCAATGAAAGCAGACAAGTCAGGCAGCTCTGCCCAGTTCCTTCTCCCCTATAGAATAAAAGCCTTAGGATGCTGAGGGAAGGGCAGAAAAACTGTCATCTCCAAGGCACAGGTGAAATCCCATTGCAGCTGGGAAAGAGAAAGGATGAAAAAAATCTTCTACCCCTGGGGTAAGGGCAGAAAACTATCCTGGACCTATACCACTAGATGTCTTGGCTGAGAGAAATCTGTGTCAGCAAGCCAGCACTACCAAGAAAATGAAATAATAAAATAAAATTTTAAAGGAAATTCTTCAGGTAAAAGGAAAATGTACCTAGTGAAAGCTTGCATCAACACCATGTGTCAGTAAACTTTTCCTGTAAATGCTCAGATACTAAATATTTTAGGCTTTACAGGCCACATGGAATCTGTTCTAAGTATTCAACTTTGCCATTACAGCATGAAAGAACCCATAGAGAATATGGAAATTAATGGGTGGCTACATTCCAATAAAATTTCATTTACTAAAAAGTTGTTCTAGTGTGTTGACCCCTAATCTACACAAAGAAATGAAGTTAGTAAGAAACAGTAAGTTCACTGGTAAACATAAAAGACTTTTTTTCCTCACTTAAATTTTAAAACAATAAAAAACAAAAAACTTTAGGGAGCGGATGTGTCTCAAGCAGTTGAGTGCCAGCTTCCCACATACGAGATCCAGGGTTCAATCCTCAGCCCCAGTTCCTCAAAAAAACAAAACAAAACAAAAAAAAGCAACAAAACACCTTTAAGCACTCTTCCCTAGAGTGACTACTAATAAAGGAAGACTCAGACATAAAAGTAATAAGTTCAATTATGGACATAAAATTGATCCCTTAGAAAAATCAATTAATCCAACCCCCATCCTACCAAAAAAAGGGAAGGGAACATAAAAACAGATATAACAAATTGAAAACAAATAGCAGGAAAGTAGATATGAACCCAACTATATATATAAAAAATCTTATAAAATTTTAATTACATAAAATATAAATGGTCTAAACACACCAATTAAAAGGCAGAGAATATCAGAATGGTTTTAAAAAGCAAGACCCAGCTATATACAGAGGTTCATTTTAGATACAAAAAAAAAAAAAAACACAGATGGGTTAAAAGCAAATAAATGGAATAATATATTACATGTAAACACAAATAAGTAAGAGCAGATATATTAATGCCAGACAAAGTAAACAAGGACAGGGAATATTGTCAAAGGTAAAGAGGGATTTAAAAGCTCTGACAAAAATCGGTGACCATTCTAATCATTATTCATTTGTACTAGCTGCTTTTAGAATTTTACTATTTTCATCACTGTTTTTCAAAAATTTGATTAAGATATGCCAGGAACATTTTCTTTGTGAGATTTAACAGTTTAATTCATCAAGAAGACAAAACAATCCAAAATATGTATGCACCTAAAAAGAAATTATCAAACCATATGAAGCCAAAGTCAAGAGAACCAAAAGGAGATTCAGATAGACCATAATCATATTTTGAAATTTTTAAAATAATGAAAAACATGTATATATTATAAGAATTTAATAGAGATATAGAAGACAAGAAACTACTAGGGATATAGAAGACTTAAGTAAAAACAAATTTACCAAATTGACATTATATAATACTTCACCCAACACCTAAAGAATATACATTCTTTATTATCTTTTTTCTTTATTAGAGAAGTTGTGGGTTTACAAAGCAATCATGCATAAAATACAGGATTCCCATATGCCATCCCATCACCAACACCTTGCATTGGGGTGGAAAGTTTGCTACAACTGACGATAGCACATTTTTATAATTGTACTGTTAACTAAAGATCATGGATTAACCTAGGAGTCACTCTTCTTGTTGTGTAGTTCCATGGATTTTTAAAAATTTGTATTCTGCTATAATATATACAATTTACCCTTTTAGTCACGTTCAGATATATATTCCAGTACTGTTAATAACATTCACAATGTTGTGGTACTGCCATACTTACCAAATGTGTCCATCATTCCAAATAAGAATGCTGTACACTTTAAACATTAACTTACCATTCCCTACCCACATCCTGTCCCCTGTTGACCTATATTCTAGATTCTAACTCTATGAGTTTGTTTATTCTAATTTGTTCAAATCAGTAAGATAATATTTTATTTGTCCTTTTTCATCTGGTTTATTTCACTCAACATGTTGTCTTCAAGGTTCATCCATGTTGTCGCATGGATCAGGACTTCATTCCTTTTTATGGCTGAATAATATTCCATTGTAGATATTGTTACAACCCAACTCCTGAAGGACATGAGTTGGTGCAGTTGTGAGACCAAAGAACGTACCAGGCAGAGAATCAGGCATAAGCTTTATTGGTACTTACGAACCGGAGAGATTCTTTGATGGTGGCCAATCAAAGTATGAATTATACTGCAAAGAGATGAGAAAATGAGAGGTCATATATAAGGGGTTTCAGAGTAAGGATATTCTATAGGGCATGAGAACAGAGTTCCTGCAGGGTCACGTGAAGCATACATATAGGGTCTGGTGATGTTTTCACTACACTCATAGGAAGGACTTTTACCAAGGAAGTTTACTGCTTTGGGAAGATTATAGTTTATGATACCATCTCTGCATTCTCTCCATTCTGGGGAGGATTGTCAACCTTTAACTTATGTCTAGGTCACACAAGCAGCTACGTGCTAAGGACTTAGAGGGGGCCCTTGGTCCCCACAACCCACCTCCATGTAGCAGCCTACATTGACCATACTACAAGCATTGTATCCATATTCCACAGAATATTATGGGAGTGATCAGGAATATGTACACAGCACTGAACATTAATGAGGGCATAGGTCCCACCTTGTAGTGCAGTAAGAATATCTAAAGCACTTACACCTGGTAGGGTACTATGATCACAAAAGTGGTTTTCCCAGGGTGAGGCTTATCCATTGCCCTCTGGTTGTGCTGACCCCTGCAATTTTCCCAAATGTGGGAAACTCAACTGCATAATTTGTGGTAGTGGGGGACTGTGTTTGAGCTCTTCCCTGTAAAAAAAGAAAAAACAGGAATATCTACAGCCATCCTATTTTGTAAAACTACCTTTTGTAGTTAGGTCGTTTCTTCATTTACTAAGGAAATTGCTACTTTGGAGTCATTAAGGGCTTGAACAGTATGATTGGCTAAAGCCCTTGTGTGTTTTTCAGTGACTACTACAGCACCCCCTGGCACAAAATGGGTAGAACCACCAGGTGGCACCTTTATTCTGTACCTAGCCTTGATAGTAAAATTACACAGCTCAGAGGGTGACCACCCCACATCACAGATTCCCTCTTGTTCCATGTAGAAAGCAGCAATGTAATTTATGGTGACAGAGTCAGCTGTTAACCATCCTAAACTATTTTATACAGCATATCCTAATAAAGGCCTGGGCTTATTCACTTGTTCCCTTACAAGGGAAAAATATAATTACAAGTCTCATTGAAAGATGGCAGCTCAATCTCAGTCTTAAATGAGAAGTTCTTTTTCCAAATTTGTCAATGGGTCATATTCTGCTATGCCAGCAAGGTGTTCCATGCTGTCCAATTCGCAGGAGTTACAGTCCAAGGAAGGTCAGTAGCACCTGAGGATGGTAAGTCTGTGCAAACCCGACATTGGGTTCAGTTGTGGGCATGGGTTATTGCCAAGGCCCATTGGAGAAGGGTAATGGCTAGGGTGCTATGGGAAAAAAAGAAAGATGTTTATAGGGAACAATAAAGGACAGATCATAGATCATGCTGGTCTAACAGTATTTAAACAACATTTCCATTAATAGATAACACAGTAGTCCCAGACTTTCAAACTGGACCTTATGACCAGGGTCTTTGGCAGGCTTTGTTCTGTCTGACCAACCACCTTCCCTCGTTCACTTTACTAACCTGCCTCAGCTCACCCCTCATAGAGTTCACACCCTTATTCTTAAGGGGTAGCTAAAAGGCGATGGTCAATCTTCTGTAGCTGCTTCCTGCTGGTTAGAGACAGAAGACCCTGCCTGATGAGGTGTGCTACTCTCTGGCTATTCTACCGAAGGTGAGGGAAGGTGAGTCCAACACTGTGGTAGGAACTGGATGAAATCCCCACATGACTAATACTTTGTTCTGGAAGGCATTGATTCTGGAAGAAATAAACTTAGTTAGAATTTTGAAAATGCATGGTCCTATGAAAAGGATAAAGAAAATGGTGGTACATAGTCCCCAAAAGAGGGCCAGCTGTAACATAGTGGACCATGGGAATGAGAAAGTTTAGGCACCTCCAGAGGTTACCTCCTCTCAAAGTTGATGGGCTAGATCTTATAAGTTTTAAATGCTGTCTAGGAAACTGCCACCCCAAGTTCTCACAACAGTGGTTGGGACAGCTAACAGAGGTATGATGAGAGGAAATGCCCTAGACATAAACTTGCAAAGACATATTAGGCAACTTAAGAGAGCCATTCTTTTTTTTTTTTTTTTTAGGAAGCTTTAGTTACATAAATGTTACATAAAAACTATAAAGGATTCCCATATTCCCCACTACACTTTCCCACATTCACAACATCTTTAATTAGTGTGATACATTTGTTACAATTGATGAACACATATGGAAGCATTGCTACTAACTGTGAACTATAGTTTATATTATAGTTTACACTTTGTCCCACACATTGTATAGGTTATGACAAAAAGTATAATGGCTTGTGTCCATCATCATAATATCATGCAGGACAATTCCAATGTCCCAAAAATGCCCCTATATTACACCTATTCTTCCCTCTCCCACCCCTCAGAACCTCTGGTGACCACTGCCTTTATATCAATGATAAAAGTTCTTCCATTGCTAGAATAATAAAAAGTCTATAATTAAATAATAATGTCTACTTTATTTATTTTTATTTGGGGATTGTGATGCCCACTCTATTACTAACTGAGAGGGGGCTTAGATACATGGGGCAGATGGATGGAACTCTTGCTTACAGTTGCAGACACTCTGTTCCTTGGGATGGGCATTGTCCATCATCATGCCCTTGTTAGTTGTCCTTGGTGAGTCCAATGAACTGGTGAGTAGGTGTTGCAACTCTGCTGAGATTCCGGGCTCAATTGGCACATGAACAGACCAAAGATTTAAGTCTCTGGGACATATATTTTTCAAGTATAGTGCTAATTGTAGGTTCAAATAAAAGGGGCAGAAGAGCCATGTATAGGGAAACTTTAAATGAGTCTACCTCTGTTACATTGGGGAGCATAAATTGCAAAATAAGGCCCACTGAAAATGTGCTAAAATCCTGAACTTGTCTGTCCTGCTTATAATGTCTAGATGTCTCTAGAACCCTCAGGAGCCCCACTGTATGAGGCACTGATCACTGTGGCAATCAATGAGATCTCGCTGAGACGTGCATAAGTGTAACTTCTGGAATGACCTCCTGACTCACTTTGAATTCTCTTAGCCACAAAAACTCATTTGTATTTAGTATTTCCCCCTTTTGGTCAAGGTCTTTTTCCAGATGCATTGCTAGTTGAAGCTTGGTAGTAATCATTTGTATTTATCATTTCCCCCTTATGGTCAAGGTCTTTTTCCAGGTGCATAACTAGTTGGCACTTGGTAATAATCCCTCAGTGCCAGTGAGGCTCATCCCTGGGAGTCATGCCCCATGCTGGGGGGGAAGGTCGTACATTTATATGCTGAATTTGGCTTAGAGAGAGGCCACATTTTAGCAACAAGAAGGCTTTCAGGTGGTAACTCTTAGGCAATATATAATGCTAGGCAAAGTTTCAATTTCACAAGGAAAGGTTTGTTAGTACAATCATAAATATCAAGGGCCTGGCATAATGGTCTGTTTTCTTTCACTAGGCACTGACCATGTACTCGGGGGATTCTTTCCACTCTATTAGAGATTGTAGCAGGACTCCTCAGGATGGGAATTCAATATTCTTTTGGTTATTGTGTGGGTCAAACACCAGGAACACTTGAACTTATTCATATTCCTTTGAGACATGTCCTAGGTGCACCACTCCCCACATATCCCCCATCACCAACTCTCCTCACCAGTGAGCTTCCCCTGCCACAGTTGTGACCCTTCTGTGATCCGAAACCCCTCCAAAAATGAAGCCAAAAAATAACCAAATTAAATTAATAAGAAAATAAAATATTTAAAAATAAGAAATAAAATAGGAAAATAAAACATAAAAATTTGTAATAAAATAAATTTTTATTCATTGTGTCTTTCATCATTGTAAGATCTGTAATCTTGTATTGACAGTGACACTTTCTTTCATGTTCTTTCATTTTATCTTCAAAGGAGCTTTAGGTTACCGAAAAGTCACAAAGAAAATATAGTGGATTCCCATATACCCAATGCCCTCCCCCTTTTCCACTGTCCCCTATTAATAACATTTTGCATGTGGATGGTATATTTGTTACAATTGATATACAAATATTGAAGCATTGCTACTAACCATAGTCAAGAGTTTACATTATGGATTACATTTTGTACCATACATTTTTATAGTTTTCGATGAAATTTAAAATGGCCTGTATTCATTTTTTAAAGATCATGCAAATAATTCTAATGCCTTATAAAAGTGCTCTATGTTCCATCTATTCTATTCTTCCCTCCCCCTCCCCTCAGGAACTATGGTAACCACTAAGTTTCACTTTTTGAAGAATAAGATTCATAGTTACTTGCAATAATATTGAGGGCTTGACATATTGGCCTGTTTTCTTTTATTAGGCACTGCCTATGTTCTTGAGAGATTCTTGTCCCTCTAATTGAGAACATACCAGGACTCCTCAGGAGGGGAGTTTAATATTGCCTTGTTTATTGTGTGGGTCACCACCCACTGAGATAACACACTATGACAAGTTGAACACTTATGTATTTCATAGACACATGCCCCAGGTGGCCCCTATCCCTCATACCCCTACACCTGATGCCCTACACCAGTAACCCTCCCCTGCCATATTTGCCAAAAGAACATTCCCACCATTGTAGTTTTAATCACAGACCGCAAATCTCCAAAGTTCACCTGCTCCTTCCTACATCCTTCCCCCCAGTTCCATGGATAGTCCAACCCAACCCCCGTACCCTACTCCCCCTTATAGACCAGCACCGCCAAACCCAATCATATCACTGCACCACTCTCATGCCCATTCACTGCCCAACAACACCCTTCCACCTTATCATAGCTTTTGCCCATATGGGCATCGGCTTACCACCCTCTACTCCCTTTCTGTGTCCTGTTAACCTGTCGTCCAGACTCTAGCTCTGTGAGTTTAAGGGAGCCATTCTTTAACTTATATGCACATTCATTAATTACTTAGAAAATGAATTAAGTTTACAAAGATTTTTAACATGTTCAATATCCTTCTGCATATGATCTAGACTAGAAGAGATATCACTATATTCATCAGGTATGTATCTTCAGCACTTAATACTAATCAATGCACTAATCACTTCCACAAACCTTTTTTCTTCTTTCTATATCTATTTAAGACTCATATCCCTCGTTCTGTCCTGTGAAGAAAAAAAAAAAAACCTATTCATTTCAATTTAGGCAAAAAACAATTTTTTAAAAGAGGTTTGTAATAATTTCATTAGCCAAAAACTTATAATTTTCATCATCTTAAAGATTTAACACATATAATGCTAATTTTTATTAGTATCCTATAAACCTAGGAAGATTATACCCAAGCTAAATAAAATTGAAACCATTATAGTTTATGCAAGAAATGTTCTTTTTCTTTCCTTCCTCCACAGGAGGCTAAAACCTCTTTTTTCTTTAATAAAATTCTAAAAGTGTGAATAACCTTAAAAGTATACTGACTGCCAAGTTCTGAAATATATTATAATTGTTTAATTTGTTTAATCATAATTTAGAAAAATCTTCTTATTGCTTTCAAAGACTTTTTCTTTACTTACTGAAATTTGGCCATTGGATTATTACTATTATCTCAAAAGCTGTTAAAATTTAATTGGGGAATTACAGGACAGACTATACAAAACAAGTTTTATTCTGTAATATCCCCTCTGTCCATATCATTTTAACTTTAAGGCCTAGTAGACAGAATTCTAGGCTAAACTCACATCTCCCCTATCTTTCCACTCCCAGCCCATTCCCTTAGTTTCCTCAACTGGTTTTATGAGTAACTGGAATTCACTCAAGTTTAAGAGAAGACCCTGGGGACATGATAGGCTATTGAAAGATTATGGGAGAATTCAGTATAAACTTTTTAGTTTCTTTCCCTTAAATTGTTTCTTTATTCAGATTCTATGTGACTTTTTATCCCATTTGGCTTCTCCAATTTGAGCTTCAGGAGAGCTAATTTACCTATAAAAACATTCGTTCAATTTTTAGCAATTTGAATAGAGGTCTTTCAAGAATTTTCATTTGTTAATTTAATATTACCATCCAGAGGCATGAAAATATGAACAAACAGAAAAAGAGTTAAGACATTCCAACAGAAACATAAAACTCACTAATTTGACATAATTCTCACTCTTTGTTATGGCTGTGTCCAAGCTATCCATCATTTCACATCTCTGATTTTAACTGCTTTTAAGATCTCCTCTGGAATCAGTGTTGCCTGTAATATGTAAGCTTGTTCTTAGAAATACTTTTATTAGTAACCAAAAACCAGTTAGGAATACCTGAGCAATATAAATGCAGTTAAGCATTTATAGTTAGACAGACAGACATTTAACATACATATTCTGTATTACTGCTCTTCAGGAGTACACGTAGACTTGAAGTTCAGGAGGAAGCTATTAATTCCAAACTAAAAGTTCCTTTTAACACCTTGATAAAAGTTCTGATCAAAATAAAATGTGAATAAAACTTAAAACATCAAAATAACATCCCATTAAGCTCTTCCAGTTTACAGAGTTTTACAATATAATTGAGCATCAACTCACCACAGGCGATTGGTTAAGGAATCTTTCATCTCTGCCTGTTCTGGGACTTATCCCTTTCTAACTTTAACTTTCCTTCTAAGTGGGACACAGTGGCCTTTGCTGCTTCTTCTGCCTTGGTAGCCACCCATGAGTCTCCTAACAGGGGCCATATTATAGCTGCCACTATCTGGCAGTCTCCCTTTTCCTTATTTAAGTGCAGCTGTTCTGTTATCTGCTATAGCAGAGCCAGCATACCTGCTGGAGTATTTTGGGCATCCCCATATTCTCTTGGCAGTCCCCACTCATTCTGGAGGGCAGCCACCCCTCCCTACATGGACATTAGAGGCCAACCTGGGATTTCCCCCTCGGAAATTTGTATACTACTATTAGTGGTTCTTCGGTCTCCTGGCTGGCTCGCCAATTGTTGCAACCCACTACTGAGGGGCATGAGTTGGTGCAGTCACAAGACCAAAGAATGCACTGGGCAGAGAATCAGACATAAGCTTTATTGGGACTTACAAACAGGAAAGATTCTTTGATGGCGGCCAATTAAAGTATGAATGAAGATAGCACTCTGCAAAGAGATGAGAAAATGAGGGGTGATATATAAGGGGTTTCAGAACAAGGACATTCTATAGGGTATGAGAACAGAATCCCTGCTAGGGTCATGTGAAGTGTACATATGGAGTGTGGTGATGTTGTCACTACATTCATAGGAAGGACTTTTACCAAGGATGTTTACTGTTTGGGGAATATTATAGTTTATAATACCATCTATGCATTCTCCCCCTTCTGGGGAGGGTTGACAACCTTTAACTTATGTCTAGATCATGTAGGCAGCTACGTGCTGAGAAATTAGAGGGGGGCCCTGGGTCCCCACAGGTATATATATTGTATATCTATTCATTGGTTGATGGACACCAATCAACATTCTTATTTTAAGCATACAACGATTGGGTTTTAATGTATTCACACAGCTGCACAACCATCAGCACTATCTAATTTAGAAAAATTTCATTACCCCAGAAATGAATCCCTTGCCCAATTAGCAGTCACTCCTCATTACTCCCTCTCCCTAGCCCCTGACAATCATTAATCTGCTTACTGTGTCTATGGACTTGCCAAATCTTGATATTTCATATAAACATTATCATACAATTTATGGCCTTTTGTATGTGGCTTCTTTCACTTAGCATAATGTTTCCAAGGTTCACCCATGTGCAGTATGAATCAGTACTTCATTTCTTTTTATGGCTGATTAATGTTCCATTGTATCACATTTTGTTTATCTATTCACCCTTTGAGCCTTTTGTCAATATATTTATTATTGATTACTAATTTAATTCCATTATGATATCAGAAATCTAAAAGAAATAGTAAGGGAAAATGGTATTAGAAACAGGAGGGAGAAATGTACATACTTAGTTTAGAGGTCAATCTGCTTGATTTTTACTTACTTTAAAAATTAAAGTTCTTCAAACCAACCCCTCCTGGCCCCCTCTCCCCCCATGGAACTGCACAACACAGTGAACCTTAAATTAAACCCTGGACTGTAGTTAATAGTAGTTATAAAAATCTTTCATCAATTGTAACAAATGTTCCACACTAATGCAAGTTGTTAATTATAGGGTGGTATATAGAATCCTGTATTTTATGCATGATTGTTCTGTAACCACAACTTCTCTGATGAAAGAGGCAGAGAGAGAAGGGAGGAAGGAAGAAAGGAAGGGAGGGTGGGAGGAAGGAAGGAAGGAAGGAAGGAAGGAAGGAAGGAAGGAAGGAAGGAAGATCCCTCCAGAAAAGTCCTGGACTACCATTCTACTTTATATTACCCATCAAGTCTTAATTTCAAATATCATATATCATATTCAATATGTACACAAATTTCATTTCTTTTTATTCTTAATTTTTCACATTCCTTGAGGGCACAATGAAACTCAAGGAGAGGCATTTTTTAAAGTTCTGGATGTTTTGAGAAAAATTTCACGGATTAATTATGTAATTAAGGAAAGATTACATTACTCCTCCTTAAAGCAACTATAACTGAAATTAGTTTAAGCTGGAAATATGCAATATGAATGATAACTGATCACAGAATTAACCAAGACTTTCTTCCCAGGAATGTCATTTTCCCTGAATTTCCCATAAATCTATATTAATCCTTTGGATCATGCCAGCAATGCTTCATCTGCATTTTCCTGAAAGGTTATACCAAGGATACTTTGCAGGAATTTTCATCTAGAGTCTAATGAGGTACTATTAAACATTGAATCTTCTAGGCCTAAATTAAACATCTCTAGAGGCTGAGTGATAACAAAGTCCATTTTCTTATTCTCAATAGAGAGTAAAAACTTCAATACCATAAACTGGAATTTTCTGCTTTTCTCGTGAATTCTATTCCTGTTATTATAATATACCATTAACTTGTGTTTTGCTCATTTGGTATGTATAAGCATTTAAACAGAAATAAGTTATATTTTACATTACCTAAGCAAATCTTACCTTCATTTTTGAAATAGTATAAACACAATTGTAAATCATTTTTTTAAAACAGTTTTATTGAGATATATTTACACACTGTACAATTCATCCAAGTGGAAAGGGAAAACATTTAAGATACTTTAATGAAGAAACAGTGTTCAAGAATCTACAAAACACCTGCAAACATTTGTTTAAGCACAATTTTGAGCTAAAATAGCTTTTTATGTTAAAGCTAATCTCCAAAGAAACTCTTCTGAACATTACTTTGTTCTTTCAATAAATATTTATTGAGCACCCACTGTGTGCCAGGCATTCTTCTAGGTGCCTGGAACACATCAGTGAATAAAATAGGCAAAAATGTCTATTTTATATAAATAGACATTCCTTTCACATGGAATGTACATGGAAAGACAATAAATAGTAAATATAATGAATAAGTAAATTATTGAGTATCTTGGAAGGTGATGAAATCGATGAGTAAAAGAAACGTTGGAGCTGATTAAAGGAGATCAGCAATGCTGGGTGGGGGAAGAGGAGCAGTGAAGCTGCAGTTATAAATAAGGTCCCCATGATAAGCCTAATGGGGAAGGTAATGTTTTTTTAAAAAAGATTCAGAGTAAGAAAGGAAGTGAGCCATGGGAATATCTGGAGAAAAAAAACATTCTAGGCAGAAGGAAGAACCAGTGCAAATGTCCTAAGGCAGGTGAATATATGGTATGTTTTGAGATCTCCCTATTTCTGATAATATCTTTGGTTTTCTCCCAATCCTGCAGGGAAGATTGAGTCTTTTGACCCGCCCTCTTTTTAGAGGAGTTACGTTGTCCTTCCTGAACCCTGATGATTACTCTTTCTTGGCAGTAAGTTTTCTCAGCACCTTTAGATATCCTGTATAGATGGCCGCTGTTGCCTCCTAAGCAATCTCCCTAATTTGAGTTTCTCCTCATTCCAATCATGGATCTCCCTTACTCCTTCAGTTTCTATTATCTACTGAAAAAAGTTCAGATTTCTTACCATTTAAGCATTCCCTTGGTCTTCTTTTACATCTACCTTTTTATCCTCATGCTCCCACTTCTTCCATACAGGCCAAAGTTAGACCATCAACCTCTCCATAATATTTTTGGCACTTGCCCACTCTTCTTTTTTCTGATGCTCTTCTCTCTCCCTGAAATGTCCATTCGAAGCTCAGCTCCTGTCGAAATCTAAGCTATTCTTAAAGGGCCCACTCACCTACCATCTCACTTCTTAAACGTTTTTCTGATTTCCCCAACTGATGCAATGGTCCCCTTTTCTGAACATTCAGAGGACTTTGCGCCACTCGTAACACAGACAGCATGCTCTGCTTTGTGTTATGGCTTCTCCTGAATTGTAATAATCTTCCAGTAGATTGAGTTCCTATAAATTTAGGCACAGTTTCTCATACATTTTTATAACTTCCACAATACTCATAAGAGATATGCAATCATTGTGGTGGGGTGAATGTATGACTGAATTTTCCATGAAAAAGCAGAGACTATGCAGTTTATTAATTCTACACAGTTCCCTTTGATCAAGTATCTGAAATTTGGGCTATAAAAGGAACCATAGAGATATAAATGAATGACTATAAGGCTCTCTCCAGAAAGATTATTTAGCAGTAATAGAAACGAAAACTGACTCTAGCACTATGAACTTATTTGCCTACTAATATTAAAATCACAGTAATGAAAATAGTGATTATAATTATAGATATTTATTGAAAGACTATTACTTATTGTCGCTGTGGTTAGAGCTTTATTTGATTTACTTTATATATTCCTTACAGCAACCCCATGAAGTAGGTATTATTATTATTCTCTCCATTTTCAGTTCAAATCACTGAGCATATGGATGGTTAAGTAATTTGCTGAAGATTATAGTTCCACAATACTACAAATATCTATTATGAGCAAATGTATATATCTCAGAAATATCCATTTCTGAGGATATTTTTCTTCATATATGAATTTATTTAGCTATAAATATATAACCGTTCAACACTTTATGTTGATATTCTATGAATGCTCCCAGTCTCTACCCAAGAGTGTCATTTTTATTAATTGAATAAAAGCAGGATGGTTTAGTTTTTAGAATCAAAGTCTTCAATTACTTACCTGGATTAATGAATCTAGAAGGACTTTTTTCATAAAACAACCACAGTTTTATGTATTCTTGAAAGTGACCAGTAATTAAAGCCAAATTCTCAGGTTCTACTGCTGAGTTTAAGAAAAAAAGAATTCTTCAATTGAAAGTTGGAGCAAAATTCTTAAGTGGCCATCCAGGGAAATACTTGCATTGGAACCCCTCAAAGTCAGGGGCCCAGTATCAGTGAAGAATTTTGGTATCTACTAAAGCATTATATATAAAAAGGCTTTCCAACCTGCAGGCTAAGCATACTACTGTAGCCAAGGAAAGCCTCAGGCAGAGTGTAAAGGCTGGCAATAATGGGCCACCAGCATGGATGGAGAGAGGATGCAGAGGGGACTAGATAGAGATGCCAAGAGTGCCTGCTACACTCACAGATTTGCTTTTCTGTGTCTCTGCTCATTTTCTATACTGTGGTGTCTATCTGTTGTGCCTTTATCCCACTTTTCCTCCTGGTGAAAAGTCCACATCCTTTGAGGTTTCTCCACATGTATCAGGCTGATTGGCCCTTCCATATTCTGGCTGCATAAGATTCTGTGCAGACCTGTAGTAGAACAGCAGTTACATTAGTATAAATAGGTTTTTACATCCATCCTTTCCTTACTTAATGTAAATGACTCAAAATTGTTGACTCTATCTAATTTATCTTTGCATCCTCAAGTTTGTCTAACCTTAAGTACCTGATACCTAATAAGTCCTTTGTAAGTGACTTACATGAAAGGCACATGAAACAATTATCCATGGTCTGATTTGCTTAGGGATTACAGTATTTCCATGGAATTCACCTTTTTACAATAGGGAAATGTTTTTTTTAAAAAAACTGAAGAAATGGCCTCCATATACACATAATGATTTGGAAACTTTATTTTGGGGAATGAAAAATTTTAAAGTTTTATTATTTTATGTTGTGTATTTATTTTTATTAGAAAAATCATCTTAGCTCACATCAATTATAGTTACGATTTTTCTCTGCTTCAAAAAGAGAAGTAAAAGAAAGTTTTTTCATACTTTTCATGATATTTTTGGTTTTAGAAACCATTGTTTGCTTGAAAGGTAAAAAAAATCTCATAGATTTTACTTATGAAGGATAAATAAGAAATATTAAATTGCTAATGAGTGAGGGGGTGTTGGCAAATGTGATGCTGTAGGCAAAAATCCTCTGAAGGATATTTGATGATGTTGCTTTAGGGTGTTTAATTTTTTGCTACAAAAGTGAATAAGATGCACTCAAAATTCCATTCTTTCATGGAAATAGAGATGAAGTCTCAAGACAATATTTACTTACGGCATTTGTAGAAATACTTTTCTTTTGCTTGTAAATTAAAGTTTTCATTGACGGACAGCAGCAGCTGGTCAAATCCAAGCATATTAATCCCAAAGAAATAGCAAATAGTGGCAGCAATAGCAAAAATTAAAAACAAGACTTTCAACATTTTTTTTTTTTTAATTTCCCTTAACAGTTCAGTGTGTCCCAAATCAAAGGACACCTTAGTTACAATTCAGAAACTGCTGGATGTTGTTTTGGTCCTTTCAGACCTGGGTAACTTGGTATAGCAACTGCTATTCTCAGGAACTTCATGAGTTTTAAAAACCTATCCAAAGGAGGAGTAACATAAAAAGTTGAATTACTGACTTGAGCATTTCCCAAGTAGTAGTCAAGAGCCATAGCAAAGTCTCAATAACCTAAAGGCCAGTAAATAACTCTTTGTATAGTAGTGTTCTGGAAGACTATGGAAACTGAGTGTGATTGGACAAAGAAATAATGATAGGGCTTTGAGGTTAGTCAACTAAACTTTTAAAAAAATTATTTCAGTTTATGTTTACTGCCAGTATTAGACTAAAACAGAAGTAGAAATTGAATGTGAGGTTGTTGATAAGAGATAGATGGATGTCACATAAACCCAGGAAGTTGAGGAGAAAATTTTGGAGAAGGCCTCAACACATATGTCATTTCCCTAGATACGCTGAGCACAATAAGCCAATAGAGATTACCTATCACCATTCTTATAAAATACATTCAAGTTACTCAAGCAAACCCAGGACTCCATATCTGCTAAGAGAGGAGACATTGGTGCAGTTATTATATTATTATTCTCTCTTTATATGGAAACTGAAGCTCAGAGAAGTTAGGCAACTTATTAATTGTCCCTTAGCAGATAAATTTCAGATAAGACAGTTTCAGAAAATTCTCTTACACTTTAAAGCAAGATTCTAAGAAAGCAGACCTTTAGATTTAATTTAGACTATCTTTTTGCCAACATAATTCTTTGGGTCTGATCTAAAAACTCCTCTAAAAATGGAAAAATGTGGCTGTATTTCTCTTAATATATTTTACATTGAAAACCATAACATAGATAACTGATACCCTTGTTACATACATTCACCAAAAAATTGTAATCCCCATCTATTTTTATGAGAGGAGTAATAGAAGGCATTACTACTGGAATTTATTATTAACTTTTACCATTTTGTATTGATACTGATGTAGCATCTCAAGAAAGATTTTGACATTTGCAAGCTCAGTCTGAATGAGTCATGTTGTTTCTCTAACTTGTGGCTTATATTTTGCATAATAGCCTATAAAATATGTTAGTTCCTTTATATTTTCAATTAAATTTTAAAGTAAATAATACCCTGAAATAAAAACAAAAGAAGGAAGGAGAAGAGTATCTATGGAATTATGAGCAAGAATTTTTTGTTTAACTTATTTCAACATCATTTTCAAGAAGAATCAAAAGATCCTCATTTTCTTGACCTGAGATTGACAAAAACTGGTGTAAGCTTAATTTTTCTGGAAAATGGTCATTTTAATAAATATCTATACTATATTGCCATGGTAACTACATTTAGAAAACAAGTGCATTTCCTTAAGAATTGAAATTATATTGTTAATCTAAACAGTATCAGATTGCTTGCTAAAATATTCTAGCTGATAGAGACCAAGAAAGTGACAGAAATTAACTCCAGGGAAAGACAATACAGAAGCTCCAACATTGGTGTTTCCTATATTTCTAAGGATTCTCTAAAGAGATTAACTAATTTTCATATACAAGAAGCTTTGCTAGGGAAGCAGTGGTATTAAGAAACAGCTCCTCAAGAAGCTCAAAATCTTGGAAAAGAGGTGTAGCAGTTTGGAAGTTTGATATAGTTATAAATTCTAAAAATAAATATTGGATTATGCTTGTAAACTGGTCTGTTAATCTGGGCATGATTAAGTTATGATTAGGGCATTGACTGGGCCACGTCAGTAGGGCATTGAGCCCCACCCCTTGGTAGGTGGGGAATCAAATATAAAAGACATGACAAAGGACAGAGTTGGAGTAGTTTTGAATTGTAGTTTTGATGTTGGAGTTTTGATGCTGGAGCCTGGGGAGGTGAGCAGACAGAGGAGCTTAGTTGTGAGGAAGGAGAGAAGGCCCCGGGATAGAAACAAGCCTGATAGTCTACAGCTGGCCTTGTGGAGCGAGGCAAAGCCTAGAGAGCCTCATAGTCTACAGCTGACCTTGTGGAGGAACTAGGAGCTGAGCCCGGAGAGAAACAGAGGCCCCGGAAGACAGGAACCCAAGAAGCCTGAACCCTGGCAAACGTCAGCAGCTGTCTTGCTCCAACACATGGAATGGACTTTGGTGAGGGAAGAAACTTATGCTTTATGGCCTGGTAACTGTGGACTTCTACTCCAAATAAATACCCTTTATAAAAACCATTTCTGGTATTTTGCATCAGCACCCCTTTGGCTGACTAATACAACAGGAATATACAATTAACAGCAAAATTAGATAGAATGTTAAAGATGCTATTGGAGAAGGACAAGGATGTGCAGTTAGCTAGTTAAACAGTCTATTGCTGCATGACTTTTTCTCCTTTCTATGCTGCCTTTAGATCCAATGTGCTTTAGTCAACATGACTATTTTTTTATAAGTAGTTGATCCAAAAATCATATTGAAGAACTGAAATATATGCTACTTATATCTGAAGAGAGGATGTGTCCAATGGAAATCATATTCCAGGGATTCACTTCAAAATGAATTGCAAAATCCTGATGGAGTGAGTGGGACTTATGGAAGAGTAGAAGAAAGAATACTTAAGTGTGAAATACCTTATCTATGCATTGACCTCCTTCCATTTCTAGAGACTGGTGGGACAGGAAAAAAGGAAAGGATAAAATTCCAAAGTTTCTATGTGGTCTCTCTTCTGCTAAACATGAGACCCAAAGTAAATGGCTCTCTGTATAGCCGTGCTCTGGATGGCAACAGAAACCAATTGAGATTGGTGCAAGAAAGGAGCTTGTCAAATCCTCTCTCCAAATAGCAACAATAAAACTGGACAGAACTGTTAAAAAAAAAAAACACCCAGAGCTATTTAATACTTCAGGACTCTGAAAATCAACCAAAGGCTTAAAATAAATTGAGAAGAATTTATTCAAGACTAACTTACTAAGCCTTTGGGGAAAAAAGTGGGAGCCTGTAGTTTTCTTGCTTGAGGTTTCTCACATAGTCAGTCCCTATAGTTGTTTTAACATTGCAGGGCAAGCCATGAGAACCAGCAGCTTTACTGAGAAGGAGGTCACTAGATTTGGAGTAGAAAGTGTAAAATCTCCATACTCAGGCATATTGTTAGAAACTGTAGCTATCTCAGTAACAAACAGGCAGAGAAGCCCAACTGCACAGCTAGCCTGTAGCTGCAGTCTTGGTTGGGGCAAGCAAAGGAATGACAAAATAGCCAGATATTTAACAGGGATATTTAAAGAATGGGACATTCATACGGAGTCTTGATGAGCAACCATGTATTACTGGATGTCATATACTCAAGTGCAAAACTATGTGCATGCACAGAAAAGGCCAGACGGGGCCCTAGCTATCCACTTGTCCCTAGCTAGACATAAGGCTACATGCATATGCACAGTAAATGCAAGACTGAATGCAAAAGCTTGAAATTTGAATACGTTACCCATCCACATACAAATCCACCATCAGAGGATGAAAGATATTTAAAGGCTCAAGGTATTTAAATATGATCTCTATTAAATAATTGGCTGACACATGATAACACTAGGAAGCCAGTTTAAAAATCAAAACAAGATTTTTTAAAAAATTCTGAGTGGAGACATTAGTGGATGTACACTCCACTAGATTTAGTTCAAGTAAATTATTAAACAAACAAAAATATTTTTTATAAAAAGCAGAATCCAGAGTTGCTATGACATATTATCTAAAAATCCACTTTTCAACAAAAATTATGACACACAAATAAATATGAAAGTGTGGTCCATACCCCAGAAAAAAACAGCCAATAAAACTATCTTGAGGGGTAAGGTGGAAACAGAGCCAATGTAGCAGGCAAAGACTTCAATGCAGCTATTATAAATATGTTCAAAGAACTAAAGGAAGCCATATATAAAGAATTTAAAAGTATTAGGACAATGACTCATCACAAAGACAGTCTCAATAAAGAGATAGAAATTATGTTAAAAATAAATGGAATGGGGGCGGATGTGGCTCAAATGGTTGGGCATATGTCTGCCATATGGTTGGGCATATGTCTGCCATATGGAGGGACCTGGGTTCGATCCCCGGGACCTCCCGGTAAAATAAGAAAAAAAAAATATATATATATATATAGAAGGCACATAGGCTGCCAGTGAGCCACCAGGCCCCGGGAGCCATGCAGCAAGATGATGACATAACAGGAAGAGACACAGGGGAGAGTCAAGACATGATGCTTTGAAAACCAGGAACTGAGATAGGGCAGGTGGCAGAACACCTCTCTCCTACATCGGAGGTCTCCAGGATTGAATCCTTGTGAAGACTGGAGGAGAAGGATGAGAAGTGATGGCAGGAAACAGACACAGAGAATTGCCCAGCAAATGGACACAAAACAGCAAAATGGGGAAGTGGGGGGTTAAAATGGATAAAGTAAATAAATAAAATCTTTTTAAAAAAATCAAAATAAAATAAATGGAACTTCTGAAATTGAAATATACAATAACTAAAATTAAAAAAAATTAGAGGGTTCTAATAGAATGTATGAGAAGGCAGAAGAAAGAATTAGAAAACTTGAGGAAAGATCAATAGAAATTATACAATCTGAAGAACAGAGAGATGAAAGAATGATGGAAAATAATAGAGCATCAGAGATCTGTAGGACAGCATCAAGCATATCATGATGCATGTAATGGAAGTCCCAGGAGGAGTGGGAAGAAAGAAAAGGGCAGCAAAAGTATTTGAAGAGATAATGGTCAAAATCTCCCAAATTAAGATAATCATTAATCTTCAGACCTAACAATCACAACTCCAATTGGTATAAAAACAAAGAGAATCTTGAAAACAGCAAAAGAAGAGAGAGTCATCATGTACAGAGAAAAAACAGTATGAATAATGACTGATTTCTCATCAGAGACAATGGAGGCCAGCAGGCAGTGGGATGACATATTCAAAGTACTGAAAGGAAAAAAAAAATCCACCAAGAATTCTATATCCAGGACAACTATCCTTAAGAAATTAAGACGAAATAAAGATATTTCCTTTAGAGTGAAAAAAAGAAGTGCTATTAGTAGAACTATTGTGATAGACAGAATAATGCACTTCCCTCCACCCCCCAGAGATGTCCATGTGTTAATCCCCAGAACCTGTGAATATGTTGCCTTTCATGGTGGAAATGACTTTGCATATGTGTTTAAATTAAGAAACTTGAGATGGGGAGATAATTCTTGATTATACAGGTGGGCCCAGTGTAATCACAAGGGTCCTTCTACAAGAAAGAGGGAGACAGGAGTGTCATAGCAGAGAAGGAATTGTGACAACAAAAGCAGAGGTCAGAGTGATGCAGCCATGGGCCAAAGAATGCATGAAGCCTCTTAAAGCTGGAAAAGGCAAAGAACAGTTCTTCCCTAGAGCCTCCAGAAAGTAGGAGGAGCTCTGCTGACACCTTGATTTTAGTCCCATAAGACCCATTTCCGGTTTTTGTCTTCCAGAAATGTAATATAAGTAATCAGTACTGTTTTAAACCACTAAGTTGTGGGGATTTGTTACAAACACATAGAAAACAAATACAACTTCCAACCAAAAAATACTAAAGGAACTCTTCCAGACTATAAGTAAATAATACCAGACAATAACTCAAATCCACACAAAGAAAATAAGAGACCTAGAAAAGACAAAAGCTTGGGTAAAGATAAAAGACTGTATAAATATATTTTTCTCTTTTTTCTCTTAACTAACTTAAAAGACATAAGTGTGCCCCAAACAATAAATATAAAACTGTAATGATGTGTTGATAGCATAAAGCTAGATATAATAATAATAGCATAAAGTAAGGGGTGAGAAAATGGTGCTATAAAGATACAAGTTTTGATATTTTCCTGAAATTAAGTTAGTATTAATATTAAGTAGATTGTGATAAATTAAAATGCATACTATAATCCCCAGAGAAACCACTAAGGAAATAACTTAAAATATTGAAACTAAGAACAAAAGAATTAAAATGTTCCTCTAGAAAATATACATTTAACAAAGAATAAGGCAATAGAGATGGAAAAGAATAACCAAGAAAAAGCATGAGACATAAAAACACAGTAAAATTGCAGGCATAAACCTAACCATATAAAAAATTACATTAAGTGTAAATTTCTGAACCCTCCAACCAAAATGCAAAGCTTGACATACTGCATGAAAAATAAAAACCAAGATCCAACAAAATGTTTCCTACAAGAGACATACTTTAGATTCACAGACACAAACAGTTTGAAAGTAAAAGGATGGGAAAAGATAGACCATGTAAATAGCAATCATAACAGTGTTGGATGGCCATACACATACCAGAAAAAAATAACATTTAATACACAAAATAATACTAGAGATAAATAGCTATCTTTCTTAGTCATAAAGTGTTATTTCATTGGGAGGATACAACAATTATGAATATATATGAGCCTAAAAACAGAATCCCAAGATGAATTTTTTTAAATTAACAGAATTGAATGGAAAAACAATTCAACAATAGTGGAAGTCTTCATTACCCCACTCTAAAAAAATGATAGAAAACAAAAGAGAAAATCATCAAGGATGTTATAAGATGACTGAGAGAACACTATCAGCCAACTTGGCCTAATTGAAATCTATAGAACATTCCATACCACAAGAGCAGAATACATATTCGGTTTTTTTCTTTATTTTCAAAGAAGTTTAGATTACATAAATATTACATAGAAAGTATAGGGGATTCCAATATACAACCCCTCCCCACACACACTTTCCCCCATTAACAACATCTTTTATTAGTCTGGTACATTTGTTATAATTGATGAACACATATAGAAGCATTGCTACTAAGCATGGTCTATAGTTTACCTTATGGTTTATACTTTACACCATACAATTTCAAGTGAACATGAACAATTCTCCAGAATAGACCATACACTAGGCCATAATACAAGTCTCAATAAATTTAAAATGATTGAAATAGTACAAAGTATATTCTCCCACCACAACATGATTCAATTAGAAATAAGCCTGTGATGGTTTAAGTTCACATGTCAACTTGGCTAGGATATGATGTTCAGTTGTTTGATCAAGAAAGCACTGGCCTCATTGTTAATGTGAGGATATTTCATGGATTTAAATCATCAGTAAATTGATTGCATCTATGGCTGAGATTTCTCCAATCAGTTGAAGGCCTTAAAAAGAGAACTGATGATTTCAACCATCAGAAGGAAGAATTTCCATCTCTACTTCAGCCAGTCAGCAGCTTCTCCTGGGTTGTTCATCAAAAACCTTCATTGGAATTCCCAGTTTGTAGCTTGACCTATGGAACTCAGATGGGCCCATCCCCACAGTATTGTGAGCCAATTCCTATAATAAATCTCTTAGTATTTATATTATATATATAGCTATATATAATATAAATATATAGCCTGATTGTTAATGTGAGAATATTTTATGGATTTAAATCATCGGTCAGTTTATTGTATCTATGGCTGATTACATTTATAATCAACAATGGAGCTTGCCTTCAGTAATGAAGAAATCTTATCCAATCAGCTGAAGGCCTTAAAGGGAGAACTAATGATTTTAGCAGTCAGAAAGAAGAATTTCTATCTCTTTTTCAGCCAATCAGCTTCTCTTATAGAACTCATTGAAACCTTCATTGGATTCCCAGCTTGTAGTCTGCCCTACAGAATTCAGACTTGTCAATATCCACAGTCACATGAGCCAATTTCTGTAATAAATTTCATAATATTTACATTTTGTGTATATATATATATATATATATATCCTGTTGGGTCTTTTTCCCTGGAGAACCCTGACTAATATAAAATCATAAAAAAACTTTTAGGAAATACCAAAATATTGGGAAATTAATACAATTCTAAATTACACATGTGTCAAGAAGAAAACACAAGGGAAATTAGAAAATATTTTGAACAGAATATAAACAAAAACACAACATATAAAAATTACAGAATGCAATCAAAGCAATACTTAGAAAAAAGCTAATAGTTTAAAATACCTATATTAGAAAAGCAGAAAGATCTCAAATAATACCCTAAGATACCATCTTAGGAAACTACAAAACAAAGAGCAAACTAAACCCAATGAAAGCAAAAATGATACATTAAAGATT
Source organism: Cabassous unicinctus (assembly GCA_029593785.1). Taxonomy (NCBI): domain Eukaryota; kingdom Metazoa; phylum Chordata; class Mammalia; order Cingulata; family Chlamyphoridae; genus Cabassous; species Cabassous unicinctus. The sequence goes on from JAQZBX010002135.1 coordinate 72,907, forward strand.
AGCACTCACTCAAGTAGATCAAATAGAAAACAATAGAAAAAAAATCAATGAAACCAATTTTCTTTGAAAAGACCAACAAACTGACAAATCTTTAGGTAAACTGAACTCCATCCCAAAGAAAGTGGACACAAATTAGCAATATCAGGAAGTAATTTAGACCCTTACCTTACTCCATACACAATCATTAACTCAGCATTGATTATGCATCTAAATGTAAGAGCTAAAAGTATAAAACTCTTAGGAAAAACAAAAACAAAAATGGAGAATATCTTTGAGACCTTGAATTAAGCAAAGAGTTCCTAAATACAACACCCAAAGCTCAAAACACTAAAGAGAATATTGATAAATGAGTGTCATCTAATGTGAAAACTTTGGCACTCCAAAATACACCATTGAGAAAATTTAAAATCAAACCGTGTACTAGGAGAAATTATTTGCAAATCACATATCTGATAAAGGACTTATATCCAGAATATATTTAAAAATAACATTCCTACAACTGAATAATTAGAAGACAAACAACCCTATTTAAAAATGGGCAAATATTTGATTAGCCACTTCATCAAAGAAAATATATTAATGACAATAAGCACAGGAAGAGATGGTCAACATTATTAGTTATTAAGTAAATGCAAATTAAAGCACAAGATACTGCTTCACAACCACTAAAATTGCTATACTCAAAGAAGACAGACTATAGCAGGGGATAGCAAGTCTGAGGAGAAACAGACTCTTCATGCTTTGTTGGTGGTAATGTCAAATGGTACAGCCACTTTGGTAAACAATTTGGTATGATGGCAGACACTAAAATAGTCCCCAATAAATCCCACTTCAGGTATTCACTTGTGCCCCCCACTACACATACTATTTGAGTGTGGGCATGACCTGTAACTTGCTTCTAACCAATATATTATGGCAAAGGTGATAGAATGTCACTTCCATAATTACATTTTAAAGGATTGTAACTTTCATCTTGTTAGTAGACTTTATCCCTTGCTGAGTTTACTGACGTAAGCTGCTATGTTGTGAGCTGCCCTATGGATAGGCCCACATGGCAAAGAAGTGAGCAAGTAATCAATGCCATCTGTCCAACAACACGCATGGAGCTGAAATTTTGCCAACAACAAGGTGAGCTTGGATGCAAATTTATCTCCAGTTAAGACTTGAGATAACCTGAGCTAACACTTCACTTGTACCTTGTGAGAGATTCTAAGCCAGAGGGCCAAATTAAACCATGGCCAAACTCATGACCCACTGAACTATGAGATAATAAACACACGTGTTTTAAGCAACTAAGTTTGTGGCTATTTGTTACACAACAAAAGATAACTAATACAGGCAATTACTTAAAAAGTTAAACAGAAATGCACCATATGGCCCAGCAATTCCACTACTAGGTATATGTCCAAAAGAAATGAAAACATGTATACACAAATATTTATACACAAATGTTCGTAGTGGTATTATTAATAATAGCCAAAGCCTGGAAATAACCCAAATATCTATCAGCTGCTAAATAAATAAAAAATATTTGCCTATTTTTAAATAGGGTTGTTTGTCCTCTGATTATTGAGTTGTAGGAATGCTAATTTTAAATGTGTTATATCCAACCTATAGAATACTATTCAGCAATCAAAATGAGTTGCATGTAACATAAATGAACATCAAACATCATGCTAATTGAAAGAAACAAGTGCAAAAGACTATATTGCATGATTCCCTTTTTATAAAACTTCCAGAAAAGGCAAAACTTTAAAAAGTATATAGTCAGTGCCTGAAACTAGAGGGAGCAGTGCTTAACTACAAATGGGCAAGGAGGGATATTTTGGGGGTGATAGAAATGTTCTAAAACGGGATTGTAGCAATTGTTACCCAACTCTACAAATTACTAAAAAGCATTGAATTATATACTTATGATGAGAGAATTTTATGGTATAAATTATATGTCAATAAGGAATTTTTTTAAAATTGTAGGGGAAGCGGGTGTGGCTCAGTGGATAGAGCCCCCGTTTACCATATGGGAGGCCCGGGTTCGCGACCCGGGGCCTCCTTGTGGGGGCACGCCGGCCTGAGCGGTGCGGTGGGCTGATGCAGCAACCTCACGGCAGGAAGCGGGTGTGGCGCAATGGATAGAGCACCCGTTTACCATATGAGAGGCCCCGGGTTCGCTTCCCAG
>JAQZBX010002136.1:0-18023 GCA_029593785.1 Cabassous unicinctus
TGGGGCAGCTAAAGAAAGAGCAATGCCAAAATGAAATCTGTTGGTGTCAGGAAGGAATGTAAAAATTCACATTACAGCATTGGCTAAAGCAATAACATCACCAGAATGAGCAGCATTAGGCCAGTGACACTAAGAAATAGTACAGGAATCCCAGAATGTCCTGGGACCCAGGGATGACAAAAATAGAAGTGAGGTTGTGAGAAAGTGCAGTGTTTGCATAAAACTTCAGAGGGTGGAGATGTCAGATATTTCTCAGACTAATTAATTATTAATGTTTCAGCACATTTCTAACAATGTTGAGAATGACTCGGGCCTCTTCAATCCCAGAAGAGAACAGAGGTGATGGATGGAAAGAAGCTGATTAACAACTGAAGAAGCTGGAATGTAACCCTTGTTCACTACAGTTCCCCCAAGCCAGAGAGGGAATGTCCTGTTTCTGAAACAAACTGTCAGAGCCCCAATGGAAACCATCATCATAGGTTCTGGATCCACAAAGGAGTATAGGGAGAAAGGCCTGCTCAGCACTCACAGCCTCAGAGAGTGATGTGAGTCACTCTAATGAGACTTCACTCGGGATTAAGCAGCAGGAAGTGTGTATTCTGTCCTGGTGTGAATTGCTCTCTAATGGGACATGCGTAGAGAGCAGTGTGGCCTTCAGATGGCTACATCCATGCTCCTGTTGATCCATGCTCACTCTCAGTGAGGGAGGCCACCACCGGTCCTGGCAGCTGGGAGGGGACAGAGGTGAGTGAGCACTTTTCCTTTTAGGGCAACTGTATTTCCCAAGTGTGATGGGAAGTGCCCCCCCAGTAATTTTGCAGATATAAACCAATATCTGCAAATCAGCCACTTTATGTGATTTCATTTTGTACTATTTTCCTAAAAGCTTTTAAATTATAACCAAATTACCAATGCAAAGAATATAAAAATAATTTGTCTGTTATGGCAAACAGCAAAATTAGTTCTCTACCATCAACCTCCATTCCACCTTCCTCAGAATTATCTGCATTGGCAGAGTCTTTTGGGTAGACATTTCTGTTTGTAAGTACATGCATTCTCTATTTTCATTTCTCCCACACACTAAAATATATGAGTAAAATATTGTAGTACAAATTAAGAATATAAATAAATTCTCTAACATCTTAAAATACTTGAGATTAGAAGTATATCATCTATATATGAAAGGATCATTTCTCATTTAAAATAATAAGGAAAATTGGGGTGAAGTAGAAAGCAGGTCACTGTAGTTCAGTGGCTGTTAAACTGGAATCCATATCAGAATCAGTTGGAGAATCTGAAAAAGTATAAAAGGTTGGGGTGCCTTATAAGAAAATGCTACAATATTGGGCAGTATTATTTTTAAAATGGTAATTTTTTAAATGCTTACCCAGAATGTAATGGAATGAAGAACCAGTGAAAACAACCATGATAATTTGAAATCAGTGGAAAGCCCATCTTTACATAAACTAAGTGAAATCTTGACTTCTGATGCACAAATTTGTGGCAAAAAATTGAACACAAATGAGTGTGGAAGAAGAGGTGGAAGGAGCAGATCTCAGAAGAAACTGCAAGTGCACTTTTCCAAGAGGAGAAAGACATCCTGAATTGCCCAGTCACAGCCACTTCCTTAAAAGATTGGCAACAGGTTGCACAGAGGGGAGGTGGAGATTCTTTGGAGATTCACATTCAATACCATCTCAGGGTTTCTTTCCTGTAAGAATGTTGCAATGTTAAATGAAATACTGCCTCTGACTGAAGGCTATTCTACATTCCTTACATATATAGGGTTTCCCTCCACTATGGATTTTCTCATCATCAGTGAGATTTGATTGCTAATGAAGACTTTCCTACATTCCTTACATATATAGGGTATTTCTCCAGTTTGTATTCTCTGGTTTGTAATGAGGCTTGAATTCTGAATGAATGCTTTCCCACATCCATTACATTCATAGGGTTTCTCTCCAATATGTATTCTCAGATGGATAATGAGGATTTTCTTCTGGTTGAAGGTTTTCCACATTCCTTGCATACATAGGGTTTTTCTTCAGAAGGAATGCTCTGATATTTAATGAACTATTGCTTTTGGCTGAAGACTTCTCTACATTCTTTACATTCATTTTTTTTTCTGTTCACTATGAGTTTTTTCATGTTCTGTAAGATATGATTTGTACCTAAAGGCTTTTCACAAGCCTTACATGCATTGGGTTTCTTTGCAGTAGGAAATCTCCTGTATCTGAGATTTGACATTTGAATTAAAGCTCTCCCACATATATATGAATTCTCTTCAGTAAGAATTTTCTGATGAATAAAGAGGTTTTCTGTCCACTTGAAAGTTTCCCACATGTGTTACCATTCTATGAGTGTTCCCCTGTAAGGCTTTTAAAATGAGGAGTAAATAATGGCTGTAAAGAGCAGACTACATTCAGGACACTCATGTGGTTTTACTCTAGTTTGAATTTTCTAATATTCCATGAGGTTTTGTTTCAGATGGAAGCAGTCACATGTTCCTTACAATACTAACTAATGTATGAATATTTCATGCTCAATGAGATTTAATGACTGGCTGAAGGATTTCCAATATTTCTTACATACACACGGTTTTACTTCTGCATGTTTCTTGATGTGAATCTAGATTTCCCATATTCATGAAATCCCAAATGGTTTCCCTGAAGGATTAATTCTCAGGTATTGCATGAGGTTGAATTTCCAAGAAAACTTCACACTCATTATACTTAATGGGGATGACTTCCATGTGGGACAAACAGGCAAAACTCATTGTTTTCCTTCTTTTTCCTTACATAGTTTCACTCATGCTTATGTAAGCATGATGCAAATTCCTTCAAAGTGAAGTTACATTCACAGAAGTGTTATTATTAGAAAACAATGCTTGTGGTGAGAGAAAATATTTTCCCAACTTTCTTACATTCTCTGTCTTCATCTTCAGTCTGTACAGTTGTGGAGGTGGATGTAGCTTCACTCACAAGCCTTTTGTTACATGGTTCTTTCTGCTTCTGAATGTCCTAGGCTTCCACATAGTTTGTGGCATGCAGCAAAACCACTGCTTAGTGGGAAATTTATAAGATTGAATTCATTCATTAGAAAAGTGAATGATCTAATATCAATCATCTGAGCATCCAATATGGGAAGTGCAACAATATCTCCTTTTTATGTGTTCTATCATTCATGGCTCTTCTTGCTTCAAATGAGTATCACATCCATTTTGGTCACTTCATACCTAAGAAATGGGGAAGTGATACAGCACTTGAATCATGATGGGAACAGAACAACACCCCATAAATCAACCCAGGAACCCTCAGGCTTCTGAAGGATAAGAAAGGTGCAGCTTCCAAAGATATATGAGTAAGGTGGCCCCGGAAAAATTGCCAAAATGGCAACCCAGGAAATCCTGAATACTTTGTCTTAGACTGACTATTTTTGTTCACTTTTTTTCCTTCTATATATTTGGATGAGATGCACTATTTAATATTCCTTAAAGTTTCCCAATGAAATTGTAACATTTTTGCTTGCCTTTCCAAATCTGCAGTTATTATTTGCTATGGACTTGCCAAATAATATATTTTAGAACATTTTATATCCTGTATTAGTCAGCCAAAGGGGTGCTGACGCAAAATACCAGAAATCTGTTGGTCATTATAAAGGGTATTTATTTGGGGGTAGAAGCTTGCAGTTACGAGACGATAAAGCATATATTTCTTCCTTCACGAAATTCTGTTACCCCATCTTGGAGCAAGACAGCTTACGACATTTGTCAGAATTCAGGCTTCTTGGGTTCCTCCCTTCCCAGGGCTGCGTTTCTCTCTGGGCTCAAGTCCTCTGTTTCCTCCACAAGGTCAGCTGTAGACTATGAGGTTCTCTAAGTTTTGCCTCTCTCCACAAGGCCCGCTGTGAACTGTCAGGAGAATGGCTTGTCTCTTTTCACTTGGGCCTTCTGTCCTTGCTAATCAGAACTGCAACATCAAAACCTACTCCAACTCTGTCCTTTGCCATGTCTTTTCCTGTTTGAGACCCCACCCAGCAAGTGCCATGGCTCAACGCCCTACCGACTGTGGCCCAGTCAACGAACTTATGTTAACTTAATCATGCCCAGATTAACAGACCAGTTTACAAGCATAATCCCATATCTCTTTTTGGAAATCATAACGATATCAAAATGCTACATATCCATTTACCCATCTTATGCTATATATTATTTTATGGTGCATTTTATCAGTTTATTGATGTCCTCAGCTGTGGATATAATTATTAGTTAATTCATTCAATAGTCATTTAGATAGATGAATTTAATTAACTGATATTGTTCTTCAATCCATCCTGAAACTTGAACCTTATGCGATTATTTTATTTCTGCCTGTAGAATATTCTTTTACTTTCTTTTAAAGTAAGTTACTGCTGGCAAACTTTTTTAGTTTTTACTCATCTGTAAAAGTATTTATTTCACTTCTTCCTGAAGGATTGAGATGAATGAAATCTCAAGCACTCTATGATCTCCCATGCTTTTGAGAGCACTCGTCGTTAAATTTCTCCATTCTGTTGTAAATGTAATCAGTTCTTTGCACAAGAATTTAGGGGCTTTCAGTTTTAGACCCTGCTTCCTGCCCCCCCAGGCAAAATCTGTGAGCCCTGGCTCTGGGGATGGGAATAATGGCACAACTTTCTGTGTTACACACCTGATTTTTGAGCTGAGATTTGGTGGAGTGAGCACCGTATATTGAGTTCTTCTTGGCACCATTGAAGGGAGCAGTGCAATCGTGGTCAGCACCCCAGTTTCCACAATGATGGCCACACACCAAGCACAGCCACTGTTTCATGAGTTCCCATTTCTCCCAGACTTCGGAGACCCCTCTTTATCCCTGTGCCCTGGGTTGAAGCCCTCGTTTGAGTCTTGTGTGGACCCTGGAAAACTATGTTCTTACCTACCCATTGCTGAGTTTGTAAGCCTTTTGTATGTAGGACATTTTGTTTAGATTCAGATTAGGGACATTTCAGTTAAATCACTTTTTGTTAGATTGCTTTGGTTTAGTTAAGGGCCTGTGATTAGATTTCAGGCAATAGGTTGGACCCCAATCATTGTGCTGAAATCCTACACACATGGAACACACAGAGAAAAAGTGCTGCAATGTTTACCCTGCCATGTGGGCGAAGACTCCAGGATCTCCTGCAACTGTGGAGAGACACAGAAACCCTGACAGACTGAGGGAGAGGCCAGAGGCTGGAGTCATGGAACAGCTTGAAGCTGAAGATATCCAGGCCAAAGGAGAAGGGACAGGTGTGAGCAATTGTTTTTGATGGCCCACTGCTTAGCTCAGGGAGAAAGAGAGTTTGGAGGAGAAGGCAGAGAGATACAGGCTGGCCCAACCTTTTACTTTGGCAGGAGTCCAGCAGCAGCTTAGCCTTGTTAGAACAGCATTTTTGGTGATGCCTTAATTTGGACATTTTTACAGCCTCAGAACTGTAAGCTTTAACCCTAATAACTTCCAACAAATGCCAACCTATTTCTTGTATATTGTATTGGCAGCATTTCACAAACTCAAACAAGTAGGAACACAGGTTTGGAGACCTGCCCTGTTCCCAAATGACAGTGTGAAGCTGCTGCCTAGTGAATTCATCTGTAAACTGTGGGTGACTCCAAACTAGGCCAGAATGAGTACTGGTAAGACAAAGGGGGAAGTGCTCTTGTCAAGCAAGGCCTGCAAGACAAGGAGTCAGGCAGGGGAGTCACATGGTTTGGGTACTAGTCTAAAGTCACAGATTCCTGAGTATTATGTGCCTGCCTCATATAGGGTTTGGCCAGGTGAGCAGGGGCAGATAAATGCATGGGACTTGGGATCTGGTTCAGGAGAGGAGTCAGGGCACACAGTGGAGACATCCTGCTCCAGCTCCTTTTGCCCTTCCCTCCTTCCCTTGGCCTCCAGCATTGACTCTCTGAAGAGGCTGCTCTTACTGTTTGCCTCCTAGTTCTCAGGCACAGACTCAGGTCTCCTGCTTCCAGTTCTACATTCACCTTCTTCAATCTTGGGACAGCTAAAGTAAGAGCAAGGCCAAGATGAAACCTGCTGGTGTCAGGAAGGAAATGTCAAAATTCACATTACAGCATTGGCTACAACAATAACATCACCAAAATGAGCGGTATTAGGCCAGTGATGTTAATAGTACAGAAACCCAGAAATTCATGGGCCCCAGGGCTGACAAGAATAGAAGTGAGGTTGTGAGATTCTTTAATGTTTCTTGAAAACCTCAGAGGGTACAGGTACCAGATATTTCTCAGACTAATTAAATATTAAATTTTCAACACATTTTTACCACTGTTGAAAATGATGCAGGCCTCTCCTATCCCAGAAGAGAACGGAGGGGTGGGATGGGAAGAAGCTGATGAACAACTGAAGAACCTGCAATGTAACACATGTTCACTGCAGTTATCCCATGCCAGAGTGGGAATGTACTGTTAGGGAAACAAACTCTTAGAGCCCCAAAGAAAACCATCATCATAGGTTCTGAATCCACAAGGGAGCATAGGTAGAAAGTCCTGCTCAGCACTCATAGCCTCAGTTAGTGATGTGAATCACTCTAGCATGTCTTCACAGGGTAGTAAGCAGCAGGAAGTTTGTCTTCTCTTGTGGTGCTAACAGTCCTCTAACCAGACACGTGTAGAGAGCAGTGTGGCCTTCAGATGGACAAGTCCATGCTTCTTGTGCTCCGTGATCACTCTGGCTGAGGGAGGCCTCTACCAATTTAGGCAGCTGCGGAGGGGGCCAAGGGGAGTGAGCACTTTTCCTTTTTGTGCCACTGAATTTGCCAAGTGTGACAGGAAGTTCCCTCCACAGTAATTTTGCAGATACAAATCAATATCTGCAAATCAACCACTTTGCATGATTTCACTGTGTGCTATTTTCATGATTTCTTTTGAATTATAACCAAATTATCCATACAAGGAATATAAAAATAATTTATGTCTGTTATGGCAAACACCAAAATTCCTTCTCTAGTCTCAACCATTCCACCTTCTTCAGAATTATCTGTCTTGGCAGATTCTTTGGGTACACATTTCTATTTGTAAATACATGCATTCTCTAGTTTCATCTCTCCCACACCCTTACACATTTGAGAAAAATATTGGAGTACAACTTAAGAATATAATTAAGTTTTCTAAATTCTAAAAAAACATGAGATTAGATGTATATTGTCTAATTATGATAGGATCATTTCTGATTTAAAATAATAAGGAAAATTGGAGTGAAGGAGAAAGAAGGCCACTGTAGTTCAGTGGCTGTTAAACTTGAATCCACATCATAATCGGTGAAGAATCTGAAAAAAATATAAATCATTCGGGTGCCTTATAAGAAAATGCTACAATAATGGGACACATTATTTTTAAAATGGTAGTTTTTTAAATACTTATCCATAATGTAATGGTTTGAAGAACCAATGGAAACATCCATCATAATTTGAAATAAGTAGAAAGCCCATCTTTACATAAACTAAGAGAAATCTCCAGTTCTGATACATAAATTAGTGATAACAAATTGAACACAGATGAGTGTGGAAGAAGATGTGGAAGGAGAAAATTTAAGAAGAAATGGCAAGCGCACTTTTCCAAGAGGAGAAAGACATCCTGAATTGCGCAGGCATACCTGCTTCATTAAAAGATTGGCAAAAAGGAGCACAGACTGGAGGTGGAGATTGTTTGGAGATTCACATTCATTACATTCACAGGGTTTCTCTCCAGTATGAATTTTGTAATGTCTAATGAGATACAACCTCTAGCTGAAAGCCATTCCACATTTCTTACATATATAGAGTTTCCCTTCACTATGAATTATCCCATGGTCAGTGAGATTTGAATTGCTACTAAAGGCTTTCCTACATTCCTTACATATATAGGGTTTCTCTCCACTTGGTATTCTTGGGGGTGCAATGAGGCTTGAATTCTGAATGAAAGCTTTCCCTCATCCATCACATTCATAGACTTTCTCTCCAGATGTATTCTCAGATGGTTAATGAGGTTACCTTCTGGTTGAAGTCTTTTCCACATTCATTGCCTATATAGAGTTTTTCTCCAGTATGAATGCTATGATGTTTAATGAACTATTGCTTTTGGCTGAAGACTTCTCTGCATTCTTTACATTCCTTTTGTTTCTGTACAGTATGTGTTTTTTTCATGTTCTGTGAGATATGATTTGTACCTAAAGGCTTTTTCACATGCCTTACCTAAATAGGGTTTCTTTAGAGTAGGAAATCTCTTGTATGTGAGATTTGACATTTGAATTAAAGCTCTCCCAAGTATATATGATTTCACTTCAATAAGAATTTTCTAATGAATAAAGAGGTTTTCTGTCAGGTTGGAAACTTTCCCACATGTATTACATTTCTATGCTTGTTCCCCTGTATGGCTTTTAAAATGAGGAGTAAAAAACGACTGTAAAGAACAGACTACATTCAGGACACACATATGTTTTCCCTCTAGATTGAATTTTCTCATATTCCATGAGGTTTTGTTTCAGATGGAAGCATTCCTATGTACATTACAATGCTAACTAATGTACATTACAATGCTAACTAATGAATATTTCATACTCAAAGACATTAAATGCCTGGCTGAGGGATTTCCAATATTCCTTACATACTCAGGGTTTTACTCCTGCATGATGCTTTGATGTGACTCTAGCTTTCCCAAATTCATGAAATCCCAAATGGTTTCTCTGAAGGATTAATTCTCAGGTAAAATCATGAGGTTGTATTTCCAAAAATGCTTCACACTCATTACAATTAAAGGGGAGGATTGCCATGTGGGGCAACCTGCCAAAACTCATTGTCTTCATTCTTTTTTCCTTACCCAGATTCCCTCATGCTTAGTCAAGCATGATGTAAATTCCTTCAAAATGAAGTTACATTCATAGAAATGTTATATTCAGGAAACAATGCTTTCACTCAGAGAAAATACTTTCCCAATTTCTTACAATTTCTGCCTTCATGTTCAGTCTGTACTGCTGTGGAAATGGATATAGCTTCACTCACAAGCCTTTTGTTATTTGGTTCTTTGTTCTTCTGAATGTCCTATGCTTCTTCATAGTTTGTGAGATGCAGCAGAAGCAGGGCTTAGAGGAAAATTTATAGCATTGAATGCATTCATTAGAAAAGAGTAAAGATCCAATATCAATCATCTAATCATCCAATTTTGAAAGCACAAGAATATCTCCTTTTTATTTGTACTATCATCCATGGCTCTTCTTGTTTAAATGAGCATCACATCCAGTTTGGTGACTTCATAACTAGGAAATAAGGAAGCAACACAGCACTTGATTTATGTTGGGGACAAAGCACACCCCATAAATCAACCCTGGAAATTTCAGCCTTCTGAAGGTTGAGAAAGGTGCAGTTTCCAAAGATGCACAAGTAAGGTGGCCCCAGAATGAAGGCCAAAATGGCAACTCAGGAAACCCTGAATACTTTGTTTTGGACAAATTTTGCTCATTTTTTTCTTCTTCTATTTATTTGGATGAGATGCATTACTAAATATTCTTTAAACTTTACCGGGGAAATTATAATACTTTTGCTTGCCTTTCCACATCTGCACATATTATTTGTTATTGACTTGCCAAATAATATATTTGAAAACATTTTATATCCTGTATTTGTCAGCCAAAGGGGTACTGATAGAAAAAATACCAGAAATCTGTTGGTATTTATGAAGAGTATTTACTTGGGTACAAGCTCACGGTTACCAGGCCATAAAGTGTAAGTTTCTTCCTTCACCAAAGTCTGTTACCCTATCTAGAGCAAGAGAGCTGCCGACATTTGCCAGGGTTCAGGCTTCTTGGGTTTCTCACTTCCCAGTGCTGAGTTACTCTCTTTGCTCAGCAACTCTGTTTCCTCCTCAATGTCAGCTGTAGACTATGAGGCTCTCTAGTGTTTGCCTCTCTCCACAAGGCCAGCTGTGAGCTGTCAGGTGAATGGTTTGTCTCATTTCCCCAGGGACTTCTGTGTTTGCACATCAGAACTCCAACATCAAAAACAACTCCAGCTCTGTCCTTTGCCATGTGTTTTTATGTTTGAGAGACCACCCACCAAGGGGTGGGGCTCAACACCCTTATCATAACTTTATCATGCCCAGATTAATAGACCAGTTTACAAGGATAATAATATATCTCTTTGGAATTCATAACAATATCAAACTGCTACATATCCATTTACCCATCTTAGGCTATATATTATTTTATGGTGTATTTCAATATTTTATTGATGTCCTAAGCCATGGATATCATTATTATTTAATCCATTCAACAGTCATTAAATATATGAATTCATTTAACAGATATTGTTCTTCAAAGTATCCTGAATCTTGAACCTTCTGTGATTATTTTCTTTCTGCTTGAAGAACATTCCTTTACATTTCTTTTAAAGTGAGTTGCTGCTAGCAAACTTTATTACTTTATACTCATCTGTAAAAGTGTTTCACTTCTTCCTGAAGAATTGAGATGACTTAAATCTCAGGCCCTCTATGATCTCCACTGCATTTGAGGGCAACCTTAGTGTTGAATTTCTCCATTCTGTTGTAAATGTAATCAGTTCTTTGGAGAAGAAATTAGGGGCTTACAGTTTAACAGCCTGCTATCTGCCACCCCCAACCCCCAGGCAAATTCTGTGCTCTCTGACTCTGGGGATAGGAATAATGGCACACCTCTCTGAGTTACACACCTGAGCTAAGATTTGGTGGAGAAAGCACCATATATTGATTTCTTCTTGGGACCATTCTAGGGACCAGGGCAATGGTGGTCAGCACCCCATTTTGCTCAATGATGGACATACCAAAAGTACAGCCACTGCTTCTTGAGTTCCCATTGCTCCCAGAATTAAGAGACCTCTCCTGATCCCTGTGCCCTGGGTTAATGCCCTCATTTGAGTCTTGTGTGGACTCCAGAAAGCATGTTCTTTCTAAACCATTGTTGTGTGTGTAAGCATTTGTATGTAGGCCATTTTGGTTAGATTCAGATAAGGTACATTTGTTTAGGTCACTTTTTGTTAGATTGCTTTAGTTTAGTTAAGGGCCTCTGATTAGTTTTCAGGCACAAGTATGGGCCCCAATCATTATGCTGAAGTCCTACATATATGGAACACACAGAGAAAGAGTGCTGCCATGTTTACCCTGCAATGTATAAGGGGATACAGGATCTCCTACAGCTGTGGAGACACACAGAAACCATGATAGGTTGAAGGAGCGGCCAGATGCTGGAGTCATGAAGGAGCTTGAAGCTGAAGACATCGAGGCCAGAGGATAAAGGAGAGTTGTGATCAATTGTGTCTCTTTGCCAAATGCTGAGCCCAGGGAGAAAGTGTGTTTGGAGGAGAAGGCAGAGAGAGCCAGGCAGGCCCAACATTTTGCCTTGGCAGGAATCCAGCAGCAGCTGACCCTTGTTAAGACAGCATTTTTGAGGATACCTTTATTTGGACATTTTCACAGCCTCAGAACGGTAAGCTTTAACCCTAACAAATTGCAATAAAAGCAAACCTATTTCTTCTATTTTGCATTGGCAGTGCTTGGCAAATTCAAACAGGTATGGACAAAGGGTTGGAGACCTGCCCTATTCCCAAATGGCAGTGTGATGCTGCTGCTCAGTGAATTCACCTGTAAACTCTGGGTGTCTGCTGACTAGGCAGGAATGAGTACTGGTAAGATGGAGGTTCAAGTGCTCTTGCTCAGAAATGACTGTGAGACAGAAATCAGGCAGGTGTGTCACATGTTTGGGGACTAGTATAAAAGTCACAGATGTCCCAGTATGTTGTACCTGCCCAGGCAGTGTTTGGCCATCTGGGCAGGGGCTGATAAAAACATGGGACCTGGGGTCTGGTGCAGCAAAGGTGTCAGGGCACAGAGAGGAGACCTCCTGCTTCTGCTCCTTTTGACCTTGCTGCTTCCCTTGGCCTCCAGCATTGACCATCTGAGGAGGCTGCTCTTATTGTACCCCTCATGGGTCTCAGGCACAGACTCCAGTATCCTGCTTCCAGTTGTACGTTCACCTTCTCCAATCTTTGGTCAGCTAAAGGAACAGAAATGCCGAGATGAAACCTTTTGGTGTCAGGAAGGAAATGTCAAAATTCACATTACATCATTGTCTACAGGAATAACATCACCAGAATGAACACCAGTAGGCTAATGACCCTAAAAATAGTATGGGAATCCCAGAAACTGCTGGGACCCAGGGCCCACAAGAATAGAATTGTGGTTGTGAGATAGTGCAATGTATGCAGAACACCTCAGAGGGTGAAAATGCCAGATATTTCTCAGACTAATTAAATATTAAATTTTCATCACGTTTTTTAACAGTGTTGAAAATGATGTAAGCCTCTTCAATCCCAGAAGAGAATGGAGGGGTTGGATGGGAAGAATCTGAGGAACAACTGAAGAAGCTGGAATGTAACATGTGTGTGTTGCTTCACTATCACTGGATTTCAGTTGGACCTTACCTGTTAAAGCCATGTGTGGCACACCCTGAAACCCAGCAGGGCCACCCCAAGGTGCACACCTGGAGCATATATTGCACATGTGCCTGAGGATATGTGAATCTAAGAAGCATTGTTTGTAGTACTGTTTTGATACTATAAACTCAGAAAACCAGAATGTTCATAGAAGAATAGAGAAAGAGCAACAGCTGTATACACCAAGTTGAAAGAATCTGATGAGTCTAATCTTGAGCAACAGAAACAATTCCCAGATGAGATATAAAGCATGAAGCCATTCATGGGAAACTATGACTCAGACCTGACTCCTTGTGCTGCGGTTTTGCTCTTGCTTAAATACCTAAGTTACTCTTTGCATTTGCTTTGAATATACCTTAGCTTTTATGCCCATGGATGAACACACATAGCTAGTTATATAATTGTATGACTAGTATGTTCAGGAAATCACGATTGCACATACATTGAATGATGAAAAAATGGGCGGATAACTCTACCCCTGGGTGGGAGTTTTACTTTGTTAATTAAGCCAGTTGAAGTGAGAACAATGGCTTCTTCTGTACATGTCCAGCCAATCAGTTGAAGCTGGTTTTCATACTTTATTGCTTCAACAGGATATTCTCGACCACCAAAAGTGGAATTTAGCAGAAAGAGACGTTTGCCTCTCATTACCTTCTAATTTAAATATAATTCTTTCCTTTGTATCCTAGCAACACAGAGAGAAACAAGTTACTTTCAGGTGTTTGGTCATCCTATATCCATTATTTGCAACTATCTTAGTAAATGGGTTAAGCTAATTTCTAATAAACCTTACTTTGCATTACCACAAGGAGGATGTTTTGATCCATCTAAACATGAGTATTTCAGGGAAAATCTTAACCCTCAATTTAATCCTATGTTTGCTGAACGGGAGAATTTTAACAAATGGCTCCTAGAAAATAAGGCTCAATTAGAATCAGTTAAAGAAATCTGTTTCAGAACTGTGTCTTTGTAAATGTTTCATAATATGTTTCACTGAAATACTGATAAAATAGTAAACTAAAAAAAGTAATATTTCTGACAATTTTGTTTTGCTTAAATATGTTCTAAGTTTATACAGATTTACTGATGAAATAAGCTAATATTACATCATCTAAATGAATTATTTAAAATGAAGAAAGAAAAGTTATGTTTGCATTAACTGAATGGACTTTGATTTTGATGGTAATTGCAAGTTGAAGAAGTTTGGAGTTAGTTTCCAAAATTATTTTGGTAACTTCAATATGTAAGGTATATAGAATGCCTATTTTTTTTTAATTAAAGAAAGGGAAAGTAATTTTGTTCTAAGATAAAATGACTATTAAGAAAGAGGAAAATGTGGGACAAAACTTGAATGAATATAGAAAGAGCAGAATTTTTGTGGAAAAGGGATTTTTGTGGTCTAATTTGGGTAAGATTGAATCGGTCTATCTATAAAGTTTTAAAAGTCTAAGTATCAAAAATTTTACTAGTGCAAATTGAAATTAATTGTCTCTCTATTAAAGTGAGAAGTTTCTTAAATCATTGGTGTCTTTTTAGTAAATGGTTATAAAGAGTTTTTCTCCTGAATAATTAGAGGAAAAAGGTAAAAAGCCTAAGTTTTATTAAAATAACTTGTACTTTTTTAAACTTTATTAATAAATACAACTCTTCTCACCTTTAAAGGAACATAATGTTCACACCTAACAACCTTTAACATTTTCTTTCTCAAAGTCAAACCATTTAAAACTCAAAACTTTTATTTCAAAGCATTGCAAAAGTTTGCTCTTTCACCTTATTAAAGGTGAATAAAAGGGGGAAAAGGTAAAGAAAAATGAGTTCACATGGCTAAGAGACTTCAAAGAGTGTCGGGAGGTCATTCCAGAGTTAATGCTTATGCCCACATCAGTAGGATGTCATAGAAAACCAACGTGGATATCACCCCACACAGAGGGACCCCTGAGGGCTCTGGAAACCCCCAGGTCCTATATTAGTGGGGATAGTCCCAGAGATTGATGCCTAATTAGTGGGCTCTTCAGTGGAATCTGTATTCATGAGAGTGACAGAGTTGGACTCAAATAAGTCCTCCCTGCACATGGTCCATCAGTCCGTTCTATTCAAACCTACATGAGATGCTGGAGTTGTCAAGTGTACTTCCAGAGACTGAAGCCTCTGGCCTAACTATTTGTCAGGTGTGCCTGGAATCTCGGTGGAGCTGAAACACTTACCCTACAGCTCAATGGACTCATCCAAGTGGCCTGGCGATGAGACGACGATGAGCAACGGCCATCCCAGGGAATGGAGAGGGCCTTCAGCTGCAGGCAGGATAAACCCATCCACAGTATATACGGGATATAAGCCCTCTCTCACTTGGAGGTGGAGTGGACATCACCATCCCAGTTCCCTCAGGATTGGGGGAGGATCTGTGGACTATAGTGGAATTTGTGGTGATCTGTTGTAATTGCATGTATACTTGAACACCATTTTGCCTCATACAAATTACTTCTTGCAAATTCATTTGTTGTTTTCACTTATCAATCTTTCACTCCCACTGTTATTCAAATTGTATTCTTTTTACAGTCTTTGTGAACTATTAAACTTCCAATCATTGCTCACTATCACTGAGCTATTTAACTTAAAAAACCAGGATCTGCCACTCATTTGCACTGCTTGAACACCCAGCCTCCCCAATGAATTTTAACCCCTCTCACACTCAGTTTGTGGTTCAACAACCACTCCTTCCATACCTAATAAGAACTATGTAATGTCCACTCTTGCACAACTGCTCTCTGC
The DNA here is from genome assembly GCA_029593785.1 of Cabassous unicinctus. Taxonomy (NCBI): domain Eukaryota; kingdom Metazoa; phylum Chordata; class Mammalia; order Cingulata; family Chlamyphoridae; genus Cabassous; species Cabassous unicinctus. The sequence continues at coordinate 15,262 of JAQZBX010002136.1, forward strand.
CACTCAACAACCACTCCTTAAAACTCACCATGAGCTATTTGACCATCTCTAATGACACACCAAATGTGCTACTCAACTTATATCCTTGCATATTCTTTACAAACCTTCAACTTAAAATCACTGATCCATCTCTCTAATATGCACCTTATAAACTCCACAGAACTAGGCTATGTCATCCACCTCCCCGTTTTGCACAACCACTCTGTTATTCAACAGTCACTCCTTGAATGCCACTTTTACCTAAAATTCCTTGCAAAGCTAGTATTCTCAATGCTACTTCCACTTGGCATAACACTTGTTTGTGTTATTCTGATTATTACCTCTGCACAGCAAAGCTATGCTATTCCTTTCACTCCTTTCTCATCCACTGACATTCAGTTCTCACCCCATGCCTAATTTCTGTGTGTTATTTCACAAAGACTCATTATACACCCACTCTGTGCCATTCTTCTATCACACTTCACCCACTCACAGTGTGCTATTAAACTTTCACTTCATCTACACCTATTCTGCATTATAAAAACACATACACTTCCACTCTGTGCCATTCCACTCTGTGTGATACTAAACTCTATGTTATTAAATTACACTTGTTGCATAAATTTCACAGGTTTACTTAAGTCTATTTATTACACACCACCCTATGACACTCAGTTATTACTTACAATGACCACTATTTGCAATTAAATAGCCCCTCCTTGAACACCCATTCTGCATCATCCAAGTATGGCTTCTTGACTTACACCTGTTACATTCACCTATCATACTTGCACATCCCTGTGTGATGCTCAATATTTTCTATACCCACTACAAGTTACTAAACATCCAATTTTTTTCATGCTATCTGAGGAAATCAACTTTCGGCCATTGCCCAAACAGGCTGTGCCATGCATTTGACTCTTTGAACACTTACCGTATGCCATTCAACTATCACTTTAAGCATATTTGTGGCATGCAATTCAAAACCACTGTTTGAATTTAATCATTAGTTGACCTACAGGAGCACACTCTAGGTTATACTCATATGTACAGGTCCAGAAACATATTATCAAACTAGCCTGTTGAAGAGCTGCTGCCACTGTGGTTCCCAGATGTCAAAGCCTCTGCTGCACTCAAAGAGCTGCCCCATCAGGAAACTGCTGTCACCTCCAGAGTCTAGAGAAACCAATCAAAAACTTTCACCATTGTTCTCAATGGAACATCACATCACCCTTCATGCCATTGCCATCTCATGTTGTTCCTGTGTTCCATGTGTCATTTGGGGCAACCACTTCTATAGATCCTAGGATACCGGTGGAACCTTAGCTTCAAGGGATCCTGGGAAATTGTTTAGCATTGCAGTCTGGGGTAATAAAAATTATGTTCAGAAGGAACTTGGCATTCATATGGAATGAGTCAATCTGAAGAATATACCTCACCTGAAAACTATAGGATAATTAGGATGATTTAATGGAGTTTCACTTACTGCTCCTTCTTGCCAGTATATTCAGAGAAGTATATGACCCACTTGTGGTGAAATCACTGGCATAAGAGTTATTGTTATGTGTGTTTTAAATTTCTTAGTCAAGTATCTTATGAAGGAGAGCACTCACTAGAAGGAGAAAATAATTTCTGAGTCCCTTTCCTCTGAAAAACACTTTCTTTACATGTAATATGATCCACAAACTACAGAATCACAGATAATAGCTTTACTTGGAGAGAGCCTTTAAATGCAAAAAAGGCTTAATATGTAAAATCCACATTATTCACAGTTAAAAGTAACAACGGATTTTATTTCATTTTTCACAACTGTGAACTGACTTGGTTTTCAGAAGTAGAGTTAGAACACTTTTCAGATTTGTTCTCAAATCCTCTCACATTGTTATAATTTCTTCCTGGAAATGTGCTGACTTCCATCACTTTGGGGCCTTGGGTTCTATAGACCCTCTTCCATGTCCAACATGACACCCCAGGAGTTTCATTGCAGTTTCTCTTGCAAGTGTTCTCCTTTGTCAGTGTTTTCCTTCTCCAACTCTACCTAAATAGATGAATGGTGTGTATTCCAAACTGGTTAAAGTTATTAGAAATAACCAGGGAGTGGTAAGTATGGCCTTAACCCTTTTAAAGTGTAATAAACATTTTCAATCCAATTAGCCAGACCACAAAGAACCCATGGGTAAATGGATTTACTCCACTGTAGCTCCCCCATACCCACCCTAAATTCATTGAGATCTTAGGCCAAGATTGATGTGGTCACTGACTCAGATATCATTTCCTGCCCCTGAAGTTTCTACATATCAGAACCAAATCATTCAATCATCAGGGTTCTGGGTCTTTACCTTAATTTTACTCCTGATATTAGCTCAGGGTTGATCACATCAAGACAGTGATGTGATCTGATTAAATGCACCAAAATTGTAATGGAAGTAAACTTTCTTTAACATCATAGGACACAAAAATACAGCAGGAACAGTAAAAAAGGATGATTAAAATGATCATGATTTAAGACCCAAGGTGATGACACAGTAGGGAGTTCTAACAATCAGATTGTCCCACTAGGCAGCTAATAATCAGTCAGGATCTGTTTGGATCACCTTTTTGGAGGAATCCAGAGACCAGAGGAATACCATAATAGAGGCAGGGGTGATTGAAAAACACATCAGATTCTCAGGATAGTAGGATTTGGGTTCAACATGTCCAGATTGAGAGCCACTGCTTGAGCCCCTATGCCAAGAAGGAGTGGAATTGGGTGCAGTCAAACCCAATCCAGATTTACCCAGGAC
>JAQZBX010002136.1:18123-75025 GCA_029593785.1 Cabassous unicinctus
ACTCACGGTATACCAAGAAGGAGAGAAGCACACACTCTCTCACAGGGCAGTGCAGATATTCACCCCACCCACCTTAAAGGGCTGTAGCACTCCTGGCCCCAGAGAGGAGAGGAAGCCATCACAGCCTGAACTCTTTCTCTTGGACAGCATTGGCAGAGTCACCCATCCACCTCAGGGGACCCAGCACAGTTTGTGGAGATTAGAGAACTCAGATCCCAGAGGCTGGGACATGTACAAGTTTCATCCTGGAGATGATGGCATCTTCAGTCTCAATCATGCCCCCATCAGAGTAGGTCATCTGAGAAGGCAAATCCTTAGGGTAGCAGGGAACAACTGGATGGAGACCACTATCTGCAATGTATATTAGGAAAGCATAGATTTGGGGAGATGTCAGAAAGAAGGTTAGTGCCTTTAGGTCTTCCGATCCAGAGTACATTGAAATCAATATAAACTACCTTCATGGGTCCCTGGCCTGTTTTGACTAGGAAATCTGACTGGGAAAGTTGTATCCAGGGGAACAATCTTCCCAAACTTAGCCCTCTAGGTAATAGCAGTTAGAGAAAACAAAAGAAGAATTAAAAAATATACAAAGGTGAGGCAGGTTAGTATAGTGAAATGGGAAAGGTGTTCCACCTAGGAGACAAAAGAGCTGACAGACCACATGGCCATGAGACACTGCCTGGAACCCTCCTGAGAAGGCTGCCAAAAAACCCTGTGAAATCCAAGCTATGATATCCCATTTGGAAAAATGATATCCCATTTGACCCATGGGATCCCATTGGGTCAAGGGAAAACCCTGGATACATTCAAAAGGCCACACCATTTGCCCCTGAGAAATGACAAGTGTGGCAACCAATCAGAGTAGGAAAACCTGGGGCCCTGCCTCAACATTTAAGGGGGAGGAAGAAAGACAAAAATGCTCTCACCTGGGGTACCACACATGCATCTCACTCTGCAGCCCACCTGCAGTTGATGCCCAAGACCATGTACATTTTTCATTTTCTTATTCCTTAGTAAGCTATTTATTCCCTTGCTTACCCTATCGCATGTCCTTGAATTCTTTTATGCAACATATGCCAAGAACCTAAAAGCCCAGAAACTATAGACATCTGGTAGTGTTATTTGGCAAGACAGCCAGGAGATGAGAGACAAGTGGTTCTCCCTGACCCCCCACCAGAGACTGGTGAATTTTAATTAAAGCCTGTCTGTGCCCTCTTTTTTCTTTCATAATTGCGATATTATTGGTTGTGTTGAAGATCAGCACAGATATTATGAACAAATTGTACACAATTCTTAACGTTCATACCAAAAACCTACAAAGCCATGTAGTTGTTTTTCTAAAGTTATTCCAGTGACTTTCTAGCTTAAAATTTGGAGGCAAGTTTTCCTTAAGAGGGTATCAAGTACCAATATCTTCAAAGTTTAATAAGTTGTTACATTTTTAAGTTCCATTAATTCACAATTTAATATCATAAACACTACGCACTCACATTTCCAGTCTTTTACAGCACCTAAAAAATCATGACCAAGGAAGTTACAGGGTTCTGACAGGGAGAGCCAAGATCAGGAAGTGGTTTTAAGAAACCTGTCTACTAAAAATTTGGGAATAAGAGTAATTTAAAATGTTCAACACATATTAAATGCATAACTGATTCCAAATCACCCGTTAGATTGTGATATATTATAAGGTATAAAAATTGCCAGCCCCCAATGGAATGTAAGTTGATACCCAAGATGTCCCGGCCTGCGGGACACAATCAACGGCGGCGATGAGCTATCCAGCTAAGGATTGAGACAAAGACATGGACAAAACAAAAAACTGTGCTCTTTATTCTGCTAACATGGCTTCTCTGTGGCTTCTTCTTAGCGGGTTGCAATCAGCTCTTTTATAAGCAGGGAAGGGGGCAGGGAAAGGGGAGTGCACTAAGGCTTAGGTGTTGATCTATGATTGGATAATTTGAATGACTCGGCATGACGATGGCTCCCGGAATTTGGCGGCGCGAACTCAGGGAGAAGGAGAAGGAGAGGGAGAAGACAAAGAAAGAGAAAAGGACGGCCATGATAGTTATACTCACACAACATCGCCCCCAACACCAAGACAGCCAAAGTCTCCCATAATTCCATACCCCACAATTTTCTGGTTGTACCAAAAAGCAAACAACTGTCGAATGATTTCCTCTCATGAAGAAAAACATTTACACTTAAATAAAAGGGGATGAGGTTGGATCCCAATCTCCTTCTTAAGAATGTTACTTCTACAGCTACTAAAAAACTTGCATCTGCACAATAGCTGACCACTAATTAGACATGATAGACAGTATTAACCAGACTTGACTTCTTTCCCTCGTACTTCATCAGAGGCTGGACTCCTCATTTTCAGTTTTTGTATTTTCTGCAGGCAAATCTTTAGTTTCTTGGTTAACCACTTCAGCTTCTTTTCCCTTTGCTCTCCTTTTTACTTTTGGTTGCCCTTTTTTTCTGAAGGTTTGTCCTTTGCTGCTGCCTCTTCTGGATTCACTTCCACTTCCACAGGAGCAGGTTTATTAGATAGCCTCACTGACCTCCTTTTGGGCTCCTTCTTCCCTGCTGCTTTGGCTGAGCTGATCTTCCTCTTGGGCACCCTGCAAGTACTGCAGGACCTGGTGCACTGAGAGCCTTCTTGATGCTGGGCTGCTGGCAACTGCCACTCCTCCCACTGCCAGAACTGCTGGACTGTGCCCTCTTTTGTTTTATTTGTGACTTTACCTCTGGGTCCCCTGAGGCTGTTTGCCTGGAAGCCACAGATCAGTCTCTGCTTTTTAATATCCAATTAATACCTGGTTTAACTGCCAAACTTGTCCCTGGGAATGGCCATGAAATGAGCTCACTCATGGGCTAACTCCAAAGACCTCTGCAATGTAGGCAAAAGAAACATCCCTGAGTCCTTTTCCTACTGGGAAAGCCCGATTTGAGAGTTAAGGTCTGGGAACCAGAACCAGATATCTCCCAAGACCTCTAAACCCAGAGACTTAAGGCTCCCAATACCCAGAATGTGGAGACAGTGGGCAAGGCTGCCAATCTCCAGGGTGTTGGCTCAGTGAACAATCCATTGAACCAGGTCTATGAGTGGGACATCTCCATGACTGATGAATGCATTTATCTTCCTCTGGGATAATTGGTGGCTTCTGATTGGGATGACCTGGCTAATGATAGTCTAAAAGAAAGAGGTTAATCTTTTCCTGCCACACCACATCACTACAGTATGGCTGAGAGTGAGCTCTGTATGGGACCATGAATTCCAGTTAAATCTGTGTAAGACAAAAGAAGGAGATAGACAGATCTGAGGGTCAGAGACTATGTTGTGGCCATGTCTCCTTAAAGGGATGAAGAAATATACTAATGAACTGGTCAATTAAAAATAACCTCAGGGAAATTTCCCAGAGGCAGATTTAAAAAACTTAACCTTATTTCAAAGAAAGCTGGCAGAGACAATAGGATCTACCCTCTTGGTAGATTCTAACTCTAGAGAAGGACAGAAACTCCTAGGAACTCCAATCTGCTTTAGATGATTTTAGAAAGCTGCAGAAACTTTCCCTGGGTTACAAACTTCCATTAAATTCCTTTTAGAGTCAGCCTTTGCAATTTTCAACAATTGAGATCATGTCAGCAGATGGAGAATGTAAGGAGGGGTGAGGTAAGGAGTGGTGGGCACCAGGTCAAAGAGAGTCTCACCTTTTAACTGCTGCTGTTAAAAGCACTGTTCACCTCGGGTACCCACATCCAGGCTCAACATCAGTAGGAACCTGGCCCCTATTGTCTCACCATTCAAACTGCTGTGGACTTGCCCCACAGATGACAGAAAGGGCCTGATTCCACTTGTGAACTATCAACATAGAAGCCTTGGCTGACCCTTGGTTTGGCAGGTAAGATTGTTAATTTCTTAATTAACATGGGCCAATTACTCTATCCTAGATTGCACCCCTGGCCTCTCCTAATGTTGGTTGGGCCTAATGAGGGGAGCAAATGGGGAATCAAGATCTGAGCCATTTACTAAGCCTCTCCCCTCTAGAATTAGGTACCTCCTCATATGATAACAATTAAGATTTTTTAAAAAGTTCCTCATTATTCCTAGCTCCCTGCCTATTTCCTTGTAACACTTCAATACTTCCAATGGAAAAGACTCACAAGGAGGTAACTAATGGGATGCAAACCCCAGAGCAGCCCCAATTCATGTATTGTTGGGCACAGGGCTTCTCTGGCCCCCTAAGCTCTATATCTAGCAGCTACCCAAGGATTTTCCTGGAGGAACAAAGCTGGAGGTTCCTGCACAAGGTTTCTTCCTAGGACAGACAATGGGAGCTCTGCATTAAGATGATTCTAAAGCCAGGTCTTTCCCTAAGAAAAGTAAGTGTGTAAAATTCTCTCTTCTCTGCTAATTTGTCCTTAACCTTCTATTTAACATTTAATCTGTGTTTGACTTGGATTTGATGTATAAAATAAATCACAAGTGGAAGAAATTCAACTGATGGAAAAGTAGAAAAACTTATCAACATTAATGTTATTAATAAAATTGCTTAGTTGCTTAATTAATAAACAAAAGTGCCCAGTTTGTTCTAAAGTGAAAACTTTCTAGAAACTATAACTGAGAATTAAGTTCATTATATAGATGCTCTTATATTATAAAGCAGCAGAAGGTTAATTGAAATTGCTATAACTGGGTGGATTTAGTCTAAACTTGCTACTGTAATGGCAATTATAAATTGAATTTACTTTTTTTATGGGCACTTCAGGTCTAGCCTCACACCTTGCCTTTGTTTATGGTTATTTCATGACAACTTCTTCCCCCACTCATGGGAAGGCAATTTTAAGGCACCCCATCTCCTGTCTTTCCACTGGTGTTAATTGCCCTGATTTTGTCTCATGACTTCAGTTTGCTGCCTAGTAGATTTCTCAACCCTCAGAGCTGGATGTCCATTCTTCCAGTCCAGCAGCCACTGGAGTCCTGTCATCTCTGAGGACCAGGGAGTCAGGGGTCTCCCACCTTGAGAATTGCTGTTCCTAAAAGCAGCAAGTCATGAGAAAAACAAGGCTTCCCTGAGGCTTCAATGACCTCGGTGAGTGTACACTGGAATGGGTGTTTCTCATCCAAGGTCTGTCAAAGTCAAACTGGGAAATAAGGAAAACTTTGAAGTAAAGGAAAATGTAAACTGTGTTTTAAAGCATTAGGAATAATTTGGTTTTAAGTCAATAATTAAAAGGAATGAAATTCTTGTGCAAAACTGCATGGTCACAGTGCAGATTAATTAGAAATAGTCTTCAAAGAGATCTTTCAATTACAATGTTATTTTATAATTAAACTTATTTTGTAAGAGAATGAGAATTATAAGTAGCATTAGTAAATTGTGTAATTTTGTGTCTAACTCTCTATTTTTATTTGTTCAGTTTATATTTTCATAACTTGGGATGAAATGTAAGTTTAGTGTAAAATTTTTATCTACCAGGCTGGGAAATTAAGAATCATAGTTTATCCTGTAATTTCTCAATTTAAACTTTTTAACAGACTTTAAATAAGGGTGGTTAATAATCCTATTACCAAATTTCAGTAAGTAAAGGAAAATTCCTTGAAAGTTATGGAAAGATCTTTAAAACAAATTAGGGAAGTGGATGAGGTTCAAAAAGTTGGACACCTGCCTACCACATGGAAGGTCCCAGGTTCAGGTCCTGGTGCCTCCTAAAGAAGAAAAGCAGACACTGCACCTGCCAAAACAAGCTAGAAGCTACATCTGCTGTATCAATCAGATTCCTAAATGAACAGATGGCACAAGCCAGCAGATGCTGCAACCCATGGGGAGCAGAGGTGGTTCAATCTGTTGGGCACTCACCTCCTATGTCAGAAGGTCCAGGGTTTGATCCCTGGTGCCTACTGGAGAAGGTGAGCAAACAATGAGCAGACAGATGAGAAAACCATCTGGGAGGGGGGATAAACAAAAAAATAATAATAATAATAATTATCTAAAAACAAAATTAAACCATTATAATATATTCCAGAACCTAGCAGTCAGTATGGTTTTTAAAATCATTCACAGTTTTAGATTTTTTTTTAAAGAAAAGATGTTTTAGCCTCCTATACAGGAAGGAAAAATAACATTCCTTGTATTAACTATAATGATTTCAATTTTCTTTAGCTTGGGTGGTGTCTCCCTATGTTTATAGAATACCAAGTAACCAAATTAACATTTTAGGTATTAAATCTTTAAGATGATGAAAATTGTAAGTTCATGTTTAATGAAATTAAGATAAAGTAAATTTCATTGGTTACTAACTGTAATTTAATAAGCTTATTTAAATGTAAAATAACTAGTCTATGTGGCTATGGTTAATTATAAGAAGTTTATAAAAAGCATTGTCTAATATGAAGTATTTAAATGGCTAACTCCAGGAAAACTTTATTAATTAGAAGCCTAATTTGATATTAATAACAAAAAGCAGCTTCGTAACAGATGAACTTCCCAGAAGCCACTGCAATAACTGAAAATACACTTACTAGTAAGTCCTTCATCACACCCTTAATAGTGCAGGGAAGTTCTGTTCTTTCTCAGCTCCTGGAATGCCCTCACATTCAGCACCCCCTCCAACCCAGGGTTATTGGCTGGCAAGGGCAGAACAATTACGTTTATTTGTTTTTGTTTTTGTTTTTTCAGTTAGGCCAGTAAAAATAATTTATTTGGGAAATGGAGGAAAGAACAGAGCTTGCTAAGAAATGGGAGAGAAAGTCTTGGTTTGGACCCCTCTAGGCAGTGAGACCCAACAATTATTTTTAATGTCTAGGCTAACTGTGAAACTCCCTGATCATGGTCATAAAATAAGACCACTTAATAGGCAAAAAGAAAAATTCAAGCCAGCCACTTTTCTAGGAAAAATCACACATGTGGCTTGGTAGCTTCAATCTCTGGAAACTAGGCCCAGGCATCTCCCAAGTCTAGATTGCCCTGGCAATTCCCAGGAGAAAGGGCTCGGAGATTTTGGGAGGTGAATTGAGATCAGTAGCTGCAAAGGTCTCCCAAAGCTTTTTTGACCCTTGACTAGTCAGCAAACCCTAGCTTTTTAGAGGGACAAGTATTTGGGAAGCTGCAGCTTGGAGGGTAATAGTTTAATCAGACTCGGGCCCTGGGACACCAGATTGGCTGACAAACACTTTGCATTTTTCTTAGAATAATGGTCATGGTTTCTAGTGTACCAGACCTTTCTCACTGAAGGGTTAAGGAAGGAGAAACTGATCTTATTCTGTAACACCGTTTGGCCACAGTATGGCCTTGGAAATGGCACTCTAAAGTATAACCCTCTTTTTCAGTTAGACCTCCTGTGTAAAAAGGAAGGGAAACAGTTAGAGATTCCACATGTCCAACTGTTTATGGCTCTATCTCAGAACACAAGTTTAAATGGGTCTTGTAAGTTGTGCTATGTGCTGGAAGTGAAAACAGAAGAAAAGAGAAAACGTGAGAAGGATTGTGATAACCTAGATGAGCCTCTCCTCAATTATCCCCCACATTGTATCTCAGTTCCTGGAGCCAGAGATTCTGAAGCCTAGGGCTCCAAGCCTAGGGTCCCCTGAACCTAAAGCTTTCTTGGACTCATGTCCAGGCTCCACATCCCACAGCTAGTCCAGCAGGAGTCACCAGGAGTTGAACATCTTTTCACCCAAACATGGGACCTGAGAACAGCTGCTGCCCCATAAGTAAAGTAGCAAATGGAGATGCAGTTAAAATTAGGTCCATGTTCCCTTCTCCCTGACAGGTATAGCTCAATATAAAAATCAAAAAACAACAGGTGGGATGATTTTAGGAGGATCCAGCTGAATTTACTGCGGTATTCCAGCAGATGATGATAAATTTTGTGCTAACTTGAGGAGATATGCATGTTCCCTGTGCTGCACCCCTGACATTGTGGTAAAGAAAAATAATCTTGATTCCATTGGGAATCTTAGATTTTCAAAAAATAAAGAAGAAAGCAGTTTTTCCTGTACTGTAAAGTAAAATACCTGTCCATTAACATAATCTTGGCAAAGGTATAAAAGTAAAAAGTAAAGTACAAAAATAGTTTAGTTTCATTAAATATGTTATTGTCAAACTCTCTTGTGCTTTCAAGTCAGGCCCAAATACCCTGCATAGGTTCCTCTCTATTGTAGTAATTGGCTAAGTTGGTCACTGACACCAAAACTAATAAAAGTATCTACCACATCTCTGGTTATGCTTCTGAGGAAGATGGAGAGTGTATTGCAGTTTTGGACTCCTGCAGCAGCCAACAATGGCTCAATATGGCCATATGTACAATGGACATTGCCTCCAGACTGGCTCTGTTTCATAGCACTGAAGGGCACTATGAACCAGGCCAGTGAAACACTGGGACACTGCCTTTGAAGCTTCTCTCTAGGATCAACAGTGCTGCAGAATGCTGGCTGTGTGATGTACATACCAAATGGAGCAATAATTATGAGAGTAATTTGAGTAGAATGTAAACCAACACAATTGCATTATGGTCTGCTCCCATGGAGAGATAACATGTATGGTATTGCGCACCTGGAGCTTAGATCAATGAACTGAAGCTCAAAGAGAAACTTATGCATTGGTTACTTCATTAACTACTATTAAGTATTGTACATATATGCTTGATGATTATGATGATATCTTTTCTATTCTAGATCATATGCAGAGGGATAATGAATGTGTTAAAAGTCCTGGTAAACAATTAATTTTCTAAGTAGTTAATAAATATGTTCATAAGCTAAAGGAATGGCACTCTTAAGATCTGTATATACTTTGCTTGCCATATGCTTGTCTTGTTGCCTGTACTGTCTTTGTGTGCTTGTCTAGATCAGTGCCTCTCTTCACACCTCTCCTAGGTGTCCTAGGCATAACCACCACCATGAAAACTAGGGTTGGTAATTTATACCAAAACCAGTGAGTCTACTGCAATCTCTCTCTAGAGTTAAACAACAGCATAAAAGAACTCAAGAAAGGATGCCATTTCCCATCAACTTAGTGTGGATACAGCCTCTGAAGGCCCCTTGGCCTTTCTCACTCTCCTGGTCCAGTAAGCCATGACTGGCCCCCTTTTTGGGCCTGCCTACCACATCTTCTTTATCCTTTTAATAGTGCTATGTATCTTAAATTCTAATTTTATTTCTTATAGAATCAATATCATGTGGGGGATTCCATCCATTTACAATGAGCTTGCCAGACCCATCTTCCCTCAACCACAAAATTATAGTCAGAGGATTTTACACCTTTTCAAGTAGGGTCCATTCCTCTTAACCAGCAGGAAGTAGCTAAAGAAAAAAGACCATCACCCTTCAGCACCCCCTTAAGAATAAGGGTGTAACCTCTCTGAGGGGGTTGTTGAGGCAAGTTAGTATACTGAAAGGGGATAGTTGACTGGCCTGGCAGACATCATGGCCAACAGACAACATGCTGACCGACCACATGGCTGTGAGACGCTGCCTGAAAACCCCCTAAGAAGAAGTCTACTGGAAAGATCCTGTGAGACCCTAGCCACGAGATCCCATTTGATAAAATGAAATTCTGTTTTACCCATGAGATCCCGTTGGGTCAAGGGAAAGCCCTGGATACCTGCAAAATCCTGCACCATTGGGCCCCTGAGAAATGAGAAGTGGGGCAACTAATCAGAACATCAAAGTGCTGGGGCCCTGCTCCAACATTATGTAGGGGGAGGAAGAAAGATTTTTAAAATTCCTGACCTGGAGTCCCACGCAAACATCTCACTCTGCAGCCTACTCATGGTTCATACCTAATACCATGATCTTTTCTCATTTTCTTGTTTCTTAATAAGCTATTTACTCCCTTTCCTACCCTAGGGCATGTCTAAATTCTCTTATGCAGCATAAACCAAGAACCTAGAAACCCAGAAACCAGAGTCATCTGATAACAGAGGCAAATAAAAAACAAACAGAACAGGTTAACAAACCCAGAGGAAGAAGAGGGGAAAGGAAGCTTGTTCCTGGGGATGAAATAATTGCACAAATAGTGCAATCTGAAAAATTGTACCCAAAATCAGCAGAGTTGCAACACCTACTCTCCAGTTATTGGACTCACCCAGGACAAATAACAAGGTATTAATAATGAGCAACACATATCCCAAGGAACATAAAGGGTCTGCAACTGCAAGCAAGAGAGTTCCATCCATCTGCCCCATGGGGCCTAAGGCCCCTCTCAATTAGAGGCAGAGGGGACATCACCATCTCCAAATCCTCAAGATTTGGGAATGAGTAATGGGCTAAATTAGACTTACTATTATTCAACTATAAACTTATTGTGATTCTAGCAATTGAAGAACTTTCATCATTGATGTGGAGGCAGTGGCCAATGGATGTTCTGAGGGAAGAGAGAGGGAAAAATAGGTGTAATATGGGGACATTTTTGGGACACTGCAATTGTCCTGCATGACATTGCAATGATCGATACAGGCATTATATATTTTGTTCAAATCTTACATAATTGCATGGGACAGAGAGTAACCTATAATGTAATCAAAAATACATGTTTAGTGACATTGCTTCCATATGGGTTCAAAAATTGTAACAAATGTACCACACTAATGAAGGATGTTGATAGTGTGAGAAAATGTGGGAGGGGAGGGAGTGGGGCATATGGGAATACCTTGTATTTTTAGGTAACATTTATGTAATCTGCAGTTTCTTTTTTTATTTAAAAGTAAAAACAAACAAAAAAATAAAAATTGTACTATATATTCAGTGTAAAAATCAGATAAAAGCTGAAAAAAATGATTTCTTATGTATAAAGTTTCAAAATAATTTGAACCAATTGTCAAAGAGGAGCTATAACAAAAAGCCAACAAATAAGAAAGCCATAGACTAAAGGGAGAAACTGAGGAAGTACTAAAAACAGCAACAACAAAAATGCAAAGCACGAGAAAATTTTACAAACCATAGTAAGAAACAGGAAGAAATGACCTAGTCAAACAAACAAATTTAACCTCCAGACTAAACACAGGATTTCAGAAAACTAATCCAAGATATCCAAACAAATCTCATTAATAAATTTAATGAGATAGATAAAGAGATTAAGGATATTAAGAAGACACTGGGGATTGTAGGAAGATAGTGTTCCTAACAGGCAGAGCTCAATGCTCTCACAAAAACAACAGAGAAAGAGCCAACAGCTGTCCAAGGGACCAACTTTGGAGTCAGCAGACCAGGGCAATTCTACACAACTCCCAGGAGGGTGAGGGACAGAGAGATGCAGAAGCTGAAACAATACATGTGTATTACAAAACCCCTGTGGCAGCCTGGAAGGTTTCCCATCCACACCCTCAAGATACTAAGCCGGGGTAAAACCCCTAGCTCACTGCTGCTGACTGAGAGGGGAACAGATATCTTCTTCCCAGTCAGCTGTTTGAAGGGAAGTAGAGAAAAGGGAAGGAAAGTTAGATGGCTTCTCTTCACTGAATTTGACCAGCAGAACCCACTTTGAATCTCTTCTCTGGTGATTCAAAACAGGAACACATGAAACCCAAGACTGAAACACCTCAGTGGAAAGCTACACTGACAAGGACCATCTGCTGGCGAATCTAGAAACTGCATGAAAAAATAATTTTTCATTTTCTCTGTATCCTAGTCCCTGGGAGAATATCTGCACCTCATTACTGAGTCCCTGGTCCAATTTTGATAACTTAAGCTGGGCAAATTTAAATAATAAGCTGAACAAAATATAAAAGAACTCTGAGGAAAAACAATAGGCAAAAGAGAGAAATTGAACATCAGAGTAAATTCGCCAACATATTCTCATGCCTAGACATCAGCAAAAACATGCAAGTGATACTAGGAGAAAGGAACTGATGGCCCAGCCAAAGGAACTAACTAAATATACTGAAGAGATACAGGATTTATGTCAATTGATCAGTGATAATCACACAGGTCTCTTGAAGTACTTCAAAGAATTAAAGAAAATATGAATAAAGAAATAAAGGATGTTAAGAAGACACTCGGTAAGCATAAAGAACAATTTTAAATCCTGCAAAGAAAAGTAACAGATCTTTTGGGAATGAAAGACATGATGGATGAGATTAAAAATAACTTAAAGACAGCCAAGAGTGTATATGAACTGCTTGAAGAATGAATTATTGCTTTTGAAGACAGAGCATTGGACTGGAAATGCAGGAGAACAGAAAGAGAAAAGAATGGAAAAAATTAAACAGAGTCTCAGGTAATTGAATAAAAATGTGAAATGTATAAACATTTGCATTATGGTATGCCAGAAGGAGAATGGAAAAGGTTCCAAAAGAATATTTGAGAAAATAATGACCAACAATTTTTCAACCCTTATGAAATATATGAATATCAATATCCTAACATGACAATGCACCCAATACAGAATAAATCCAAATAGGCCTACCCCGAGACACCTACTATTCAGAATGACAAATATCAGATATGAAGAGAAGATTCAGAGAAAATCAAGAGAAAACCAAAGCATCACATACAAGGGAAACTCAATGAAATTAGGTGCTGACCTCTCATCAGAAATCATGGAGGAGAGAAGAAAGTGGTATGATGTTTTTCAGGTACTGAAAGAGAAAAACTACCAGGCAAGAATTCTGCATCTGGTAAAACTGCCCTTCAAAAATGAAGGTGAGTTCAAAGCCTTCAGAGACAAACAAAAACCAATAGAATATGTTACCAAAAGACCAGAATTACAAGACAGTAAAAGGAGTGCTATAAACTGAAAGGAAAAAACAAGGGTAAAAGATTTGGAGAAAAGTATGGAAATGAATATTATTAGAAAGATAAAATAAATGGTAAGAAAGCAGACAATAGAACAATATGACGACAGAGAGCCAAAAGACAAAATGGATGAAGTAATAATACCTTTACAGTAATAATATTGAATGTTAATGGCTTGAACTCCCCAATGAAAAGACAAAGACTGATAGAATGGATTAAAAAATGTGAGCTGTCTATATGTTGTCTACCACTAATTCACCTTATATGTAAGGACACCAGGTTAAAAGTGAAAGGTTGGAGAAGCTGATGTGGCTTGAGTGATAGAGCTTCTGCCTATCACATGGGAGGACCCAGGCTCCGCTACAAGTGTCTCCGAAGAAGACAAAGAAGTCAATGCACTGACACAATGGGCAGACATGGTGAGCTGATGCAACAAAAAAAGACATGAGGAAAACAATGAGAGACACACCAAAGCAGGTAGTAAACGTTGCTCAATCAAATAGGCAACTCCCTCCCATATTGTAGGCCCAGTTTTGGCTCCCGGTGTCTCCTAAAAGAAGACCAACACACAACATACGGACACAGCAAATGCAAAACAACGAGGGGTTGGGGAGAAATAAATAAATAAAATAACCCTTTTTAAAAATAGTGAAAGGTTGGAAAAAGTTATTCCATACAAATACTTAGCAAACAAAAAGGAGCTGGGGTAGTGATACTAATATCAGGCAAAATAGATTTCAAATGGAAAACTCTTATAAGGGATGAAGAAGGTCATTATATATTACTAAAGGGGCAATACATCAAGAAAAAATAACTGTACTAAATATTTATGCACCTAACCTGAGTGCCCTAAGATACATGATGCACACACTGGTAAAATGATACCTGAAGCACACACTGGTAAAACTGAAGGGAGAAATAGATGTCTCTACAATAATAGTTGGAGACTCTCAGTATTGGATAGAATATTTGGACAGAAGATAAAGTAACAGAGAACTTGAATAATATGACAAATGAACTAGACCTAACAGATATCTCTAGAACAATTGCATCCCAAAATAGCAGGGTATAATTTTATTTCAAGTGATCATAGATCCTTCTCCAAGATAGACCATATATTGTGTCACAAGACAAGTCTCAATAAGGTCAAAAATATTTAAATTATACAAAACACTTTCTCTAATCATAAGAGAATGAGCTGGAAATTGATAATGGATGGAAAAAGAGAAATTCATAAATACATGCAGATTAAACAACACATTTAGATAAAGAGTGGCTCAAAGAAGAAATTTCAAGGGAATTCAGCAAATATCTTGAGACAAATGAAAATGAGAACACAACATATCAAAACCCATGTGACACTGCAAAGACAATGCTGAGGGAAATTTATAGCCCTCAATGCTTATATTAAAAAAGAGGAAAGAGCTAAAATTGAAGCTTTAGCTGCACACCTGAAGGAACTGGGAAAATAACAGCAAACTAATCCCAAACCAAGCTGAAGGAAAGAAATAGTTAAGAGCAGAGCAGAAATAAATGAAATCAAGAACAAAAAAACTAGAGAGGCACAAAAAAAGTAGTTTCTCTGAGAAGATTAACAAAATCAGAAAACCTTAGCTAGACTGACAAAGAGAAAAAGAAAGAACATGCAAAAAAAAAATCAGAAATGAGATAGGTACATTAGCACTGATCATGCAGAAACAAGAGAGTTCATAAGAATATACTATGAACTGTGTAGCAGGTTGGCAGTTTGATATTGTTATGAATTCCAAAAAATAGATATCAGATTATGCTTGTAAACTGGTCTGTTCATCTGGGCATGATTAAGTTATGATTAGGGCTTTGATTGGGCCCCATCAGTAGGGCATTGAGCTGCCACTTGGTGGGTAGGAAATCAAAGATAAAAGTCTTGGCAAAGGACAGAGTTGAGTTTTGGGTTGGAGTTCTGATATTGGAGCTCTGATGTGGAGTCTTGAGCTGGAGCCCCGGGAAGTAAGCAAACAGAGGAGCATAGTAGTGAGGAAAGAGAGAAGGCCCCGGGAAAAGAGATGAGCCTTTGACCTGACACACAGATGGATTTGTGGAGAAAGGCAAAGGGTAGAGAAGATCATAGTCTACAGCTGACCTTGTGGAGAGAACAAGCAGTTGAACCTGGAGAGAATCAAGCCCAGGGAAGAGAGGAACCCAGGAAGCCGGAACCCTCACATAGTTTGGTGAGGGAAGTAACTTATGCTTTATTGTAACTTTATAGACTGGCAACTTTATGGCGTCTACCCCAAATAATTAACCTTTATAAAGACCAACAGATTTCTAGTAGTTTACATCAACACCCCTTTGGCTGATTAATACAAACTGTCTTTAAAAAAATTGGACAATGTAGAGGAGATTGACAAATTCCTACAAACACATAAACCGCATACATTGACCCTAGAAGAAATAGCATACCCCAACAAATCAACCAATCACAAGTCAAGAGATTGAAACAGTTATCACAAACTTTCTAAAGATGAAAAGCCTGGGACCAAATGGCTTCACAGTAAATTCTACCATTCATTCAAAGTTGATCTAATACCAATCTTGCTCAAGTGCTTCCAAAAAATTGAAGAATAAAGAACACTACAAAACTCAGTCTATGAAAGCAATATCAACCTCATACCAAAATCAGATAAAGATACTACAAAAAAGAAAAATACAGACCAATATCTTTTATGAATATAGATGCAAAAGCCCTCAACAATATACTTGCAAATAGAATCCAAAAGCACATTTAAAAAATTATACATCACAATCAAGTGGGTTTCATCCCAGGTATGCAAGGGTGGTTCAACACAAGAAAATTAATTAGTGTACTAAACCTTTTATTGAAAAATTGAAGAAGAGAAATCACATGATCCTTCTCAATTCATGCAGAAAAGGCATTTGACAAAATACAGCACCCTTGATAAAATCTCTCCAACAGATAGGAGTAGAAGGAAGTTTCTCAATATGGTAAAGGGCATATAAGAAAAACCTACAGCTAACATTTTACTCAATGGTGAAAGACAGAAAGCTTTCCTCCTGAGATCAGGAACAAGACAAATGTGCCCATTTTCACCATTGTTATTCAATATTGTTCTAGAAGATCTAGCTAGAGTAATTAGGATAACTAAGGAAATAAAAGGCACCCAAATAGGAAAGGAAGAAGTAAAATTCCACTATTTGCTGATGGCATGATCCTATATCTAGATCTCCTAAAAAATCCACAACAAAGTTACTAGTACTAATAGACAAGTTCAGCAAAGTGGTAGAATACAAGATTAATAAGGAAAATCAATAGTGTTTCTATATACTACCAATGTGTAATCGAGGAGGAAATCAGGGGAAAAATTCGATTTACAATGGCAATGAAAACAATCAAATATTTAGGATTAAACTTAGCCAAGGATGTAAAGGACATGTATTCAGAAAACTACAAAACATTTCTAAAAGAAACTGAGGAAGGCTTAAGTAAATGGAAGGACATTCCATGTTCATGGATTGAAATACTAATATTATTAAGATGTCACATCTACCCAAACTGATTTACATATTCAATGCAATTTTAATAAAAATCCCAACAAACTTTTTTGCAGAAAAGGAAATATGAATTATCAAATTTATTTGTAAGGTTAAGGTGCCCAAAAACCCAAAAAGTTCTTTAAAAAGAAGAAAGAATTCTGAAGACTCTCACTTCTAGACTTAAAACATATTACTTAGCTCCTGTGGTAAACACAGTGTGATGCTGGCAAAAATGCAGCCATACTGACCAATGGAACTGAATCAAGAACTCAGAAATATTCCCTCACATTTACAGTCAAGTGATTTTTGACAAGGCGTTCAAGCCCTCCTAGCTGAGCCAGAAGATCCCTTCAACAAATGGTGCTGGGAGAACTGGATATCTGTATCCAAAAGAAATAAGACCTCTATCTCACATCTTATACAAAAATTAACTCAAAATTGATCAAGGACCAAAATATAAAAGTGAGAACCATAAATCTCTTAGAAGAAAATGTAGAAAAGCATATTCAAGATCTTGTGGGAGGTGGTAGTTTCTTAAACATTATACCCAAAGCATGAGCAACAAAAGGAAAAATAGAAAAATGGAACCTCCTCAAAATTAAACATTTTTGCACCTTAAAGGATTTTGTCAAAAGGATGACAAGCAGCCGACACTATGGGAGAAATATTTGGCAATCACTTATCTGATAAGTGTTTAATAGCCATGATATGAAAAGAGATCATACAACTCAACAATAAAAAGACAAACTACCGAAAAGGGCAGAAGAATTGAAAAGACAATTGTCCAAAGAAATACAAATGGCAAAAAATACAGGAAAAATATTCAACATTACTAGCTATTAGGAAAATGCAAATCAAAACTACAATGAGATATCATTTCACACCTATTAGAATGGCTGCTATTAAAAACTTGGAAATGTGAAAACGTTGGAAAGGATGTGGAGATAGGAATGATTATTCACTGTTGGTGGGAATGTAGAACTGCACAGCCATTGTGGAGGACTGTTTGGCAGTTCCTAAGGAAGTAAAATATAGACTTGCCATGGGACCCCACAATGCCATTACTAGGTTTATATCCAGAAGAACTGAGAACAGAGTCATGAAAAGACACCTGCACCTCAGTGTTCATAGTGGCTTTATCTGCAATTGCCCAAAGTTGGAAACAACCCAAGTGTCCAACAACTGATGAATGGATAAACAAATTTTGGTGTATACACATGGTGGAATATAACCCAGTATTAAGAATAAATGAAGTCATTAAGCATATGGCAACATGGCTGAACCTGAAGGAGATTATGCTGAGTGACTCAAGCCAGACACAAAATGACAAATATTGTATGATTGCTCTATTATGAATTAAATATATTGTGTAAACTTATGGAGTTATTAATTAGAATATAGTTCACCAGAAAATAGAAGGAGGGTAGAGAATTGAAAGCTGAGGGTTAATCTGTGCAGAACTGGTAAAAAGGATGTTTGTAAATCTTTGGGAATGAATAGCAATAGAGAAAGAATATCATGGTGTCTGTAACTAGCAGAGCTATTATATGTGTATGACAGTGCTTGAAAGGGAAAGTCCAAGTTTATGTATATTACTAGAAGGAAAGCTAAAGGCTGTAACATGAGACTGTATAAGATAGTAAAACCTCATGTAAAACATGAATATGTGTGATATTGCATATATAAGACTGTTTTTACAAAATATAAATACAAATAAACTAGAGAGAAGGAAAAAGAATAGCAGTTCTGTGTGATGGGGAAGCATAGAGAGATTGATAGGTGATGAATTTTGCTTGTTTTTTGTTTATTGTTATTATTGGTATAATGAAACTGCCCTAAGAATAGTTGAAGTGATGAATGCACAAATTTGTGATTATACTGAACACCATTGATTGTACACTTTGGATAGATATATGCTGTATTAATATGTATCAATAAAAGTGATTTGTTAAAAAAAAAAGACACTGGGTGAACATAAAAATTTGACAGCATGCAAAGAAGAGTGACAGCTCTTATTGGAATGAAAGACACAATGGATAAGATTGAAAAAACATGAGAGGCATATAACAGCAGACTTGAAATGTCCAAGGAAAGAATAAGTGAATTAGAAGAGCATCTGAATGGGAAAAGACAGGAGAAAGGAGAACAGAGAGAGAAACGAATAGAAAAATTGAAGTGGCTTTCAAGGAATTGAATGACAGTGCAAAATGCACAAACATTCATTTGGGTGTCTCAGAAGGAGAAGAGAATGGGAAAGCAGCAGAAAGAATAACTAAGGAAATAATCAAGGAAAATTTCCCAACTTTTGGCTGTCATGGATAATTCTGCTATGAACATCATTGTGCAGATATCTATTCGTGTCACTGCTCTCACTTCTTCTGGGTGTACGCCTAGCAATGGTACATAGGAGCAACAAAAGAAAAAACCAACACTTTTGCACGTCAAAGGACTTTGTCAAGAGGATGAAAAGACACCTGACTTAATGAGAGAAAATATTTGGCAAGATAAGGGTTTAATATCCATGATTAAAAGGATATGATAAGGAGATCATACAATTCAAAAGTAAAAAGATAAACTATCTAATTATAAAGTGGGTAAAAGACATGAAAGACAATTGTCCAAAGAAGAAATATGCATGGCAAAGAAACACATGAAAAAATGTTCAATATCACTAGTGATTAGGGAAATGCAAATTAAAACTAGAAAGAGATATCATTTCACATCTATTAGAAGGGCCGCTATTAAAAAGTCAGAATACTGTAAATGTTGGAGAGGATGTGGAGAGATAGAGACATTTATTCACTGTTGTGGGAATGTAGAATTGTACAATAACTGTGGAAAATTGTTTGGTAGTTCCTAAGGAAGTTGACCTTAGACTTGCCATGGGACCCAGCAATACCTTTGCTAGGTATAGACCCACTCTACTTCTTTTAATAGATGTATGTAGACCAGAAATCTTTAATGTATTTATTGACAGGTTAGTGCATAACTTTGGCATTTTTTACTTCTTCCCTGTTTTGAATTTGTCTATTTTGTTTTTCCTGATTTCCTATGAGTTACTTGAATGTTTTTAAAATACTTTTACTTCTACTTTTAATGTTTTTTCATATACCTCTTTGTTAACTTTTCAAATGGTTTCTCTAGATGGTATACATACTTTTCTATACATAGAAAAGTCCTCATTGTTTCCTGGTATCAAAATTTTACCACTTGAAGTAAAGGGTATCCCTTTATGTACCTTTGCCCTTCCCCCATTTATTATGTAATTGTCTTAAATATTTCCTCTACAGATATTAATAACCTCATCAGATAGTGTTATCATGTTGCTTTAATTGTCAAACAGAATTCAAGAGGCAAAGAAAGTCTAATGAAATTAACTACATATTACATATTAATAGATCCTATCCAGATGTATGGCATTTATTTACTAAGATTTTTATTTGTTTGCTTTTAAAAAAATTTTATTTATCCCCACCCCCCAGATGGTTCTCTTGTCTGTCTGCTCATTGTTTGCTCACCTCCTCCTGGAGGCACCGGGAACCAAACCTGGGACCTCCCACATGGAAGGCAAATGCCTAATGACATGAACCACATCACTCACTGTATTTCACTTAATTGTCATTGTCTATTTAGCTGTTCATTCTTTTTCTTTTTAACTGTGGGAATATATTTGCAACAAGAATTTTCCAATCTTATCCACTTGAAACACCCCATCCAGTGATATCACTCCTTTTTACAATTTTGTGGTACCTTCATCAGATTCCAAATATTCCCATCTTCCCAAAGAGAAACCTCAAGCCACTAAGCGTTAATTCCCCATATCACATGCTCCTTCAGCCTTTGCACATATATTCCAATTTCTGTCATTTGGGCCTGTATATTCTCTGATATATATATTTTTTGTATTATCATGGGTCTTAACTTTTCATCTCAAATCATTAATAGTCATGTTTGCTTAGATACCAACTTAATTTCAAGGTATACATTAACTATGTTAATATAATTCTCTGGGCCCCATATTTATGTAGTCCTTGTCACAAATAGCTTGTTTATAATTTTTGCATCCCAAACCACAGTTTTATCATTACATTTTATCTATTTCCCTTTAGAGGTCCTGATTGAAATAAAAAGTAGCCTTAACAAACTATAAATCCAATAGAACTGAACTTTATATTTACCCATGTCACTGTCCTTGCCAGAGATACTTATTTCTTATATGGCTTTGATATATTGTCTTTCAACCTACAGAACTTTCTTTAGCATTAGTTGTATGGTCAGTCTAGTGGTGAACTCCCTAAGATTTGTTCATCAGGGAATGTCTTAATCTCTCCACACTTTTTAAAGTTGGTGTTGCCAGATATAGAATTCTTGGTTGGCAATTGTTTGCTCTCAGAATTTTAAATATGTCATCCCCCTGCTGTCTTGCCTCTTTGGTTTCCAGTCAGAAATTGACACTTAATCTTACTGCTGCTCCCTTGTATATGAGACTTTGCCTTTCTCTTGCAGCTTTCGAAATCCTCTTTATCTTTGACATTAAACACTTTGATTATAAAATTTTGTGTTTTGTGTCTATTTCAATTTATCCTGTTTTGAGTTCATTTAGCATCTTAGATGCATATTGTCTTTCACACATTTGGGGATTTTTCAGCCTTTATTTCTTTGAATATACTATCTGCTACTTTCTCTCTTTTTCCTACTTCTGGGATTCTCACAATATGCAAATATGTGTGTTTGATGGTATCCTACAGGTTCCTCAGACTGTGTTCACTTTTCTTCATTATTTCTTCTTTCAGCTCCTCAATTTCAATCATCTTATCCTCAAGTTCACTGATTACTTTTTCTGCCAGCCTCCATCTACTGTTGAAACCCTCAAGAGAAATTTTAATTTCTATTACTGGGGTTTTCAGCTCTGTTTGGTTTATGTTCATAAATTCTGCCTATTTACTGACATTCTCTCCATGTCGTTCTATCATTTTATGATTTCCTTTAGTTCTTTCTCCATGCTTTCCTTTAGATTTTTGAGCATATTTAGAACCAGTTTTCAAAGGTCTTTCTTTGGTATATCCCATGTCTGGTTTCCTCATTGATAGTTTCAATTGCTTTATATTTTCTTCTTTTCCTGGACCATCACTTCCTGTTTCTTTGTATGTTTTGTAACTTTTTGTTGAAACCAGGATATTTTAATACTTTATTGTGTTATTGCAGGAATTTTTACTTTGAGGTGTCTCCTTTTAAGTATGTATCCAGCCAGTATTATGACAGAGATTTCCCTGAATGCCAGGAGCTACCAAAATAAAAGGAAAAAGAAAACACTTTTCCCAGTCTTTGCAGGTAGACTTGTGCACATGCTCTTCTTCAGAATTTATCCATATATTAAGTTACAAAATTGCTCCAGACCAAAGTGTAAGGAACACCATAATCCTTTCTGGGCATGAGCCTTGAGCATGCATGTATGGCCCAAGGAATTTCCCCATTGATGTGTCTACAATCTCATGGTGTTTTATAGGAGCTGCCTTCTTCATGCAGGGCAATTTCTGGTATGGCTTTGGATTTC
Organism: Cabassous unicinctus; assembly: GCA_029593785.1. Taxonomy (NCBI): domain Eukaryota; kingdom Metazoa; phylum Chordata; class Mammalia; order Cingulata; family Chlamyphoridae; genus Cabassous; species Cabassous unicinctus. The sequence goes on from JAQZBX010002136.1 coordinate 39,948, forward strand.
TCTGACTCAATGGAGGTTTTAATTCATGAAATTATATGTATTTTTTATATTTCTCATAGTACTGTGAAAGAAAATGCCTATTAGTGGAAACTTTAAGGGGAGGCCATTATTATTGATAACATTTTCCCCAGCTGAATTCACAGGATTGAAGACAAATAAATGGGCACTGTTTTTGCTCACCCTTTCATTGATGTGCTGGCCTCCTTTGAAAATCTTGACTTAATAGGACAATCCCATTTAATTTCTCCATGTTACACGATCCTATTTCCTATACCACTTTTTATCTACAATAGATACCAACTTAATTTCACTGCTCTTGGAAGCAGTGTGTGGCCCAAGTTAAGCATTATTTCCACAGTATTTTTTCCAGAATGAAGAAAGGTACAGCCACTGTGAAAGACTGTTTCCTAAGGAAGCTGAATATACACATGCCATGGAACCCAGCATTATAATTCCTGGGTATATACCCAGAAGACCTGAGAGCAGTGACATGAACAGATATCTGCACACTGATGTTCATAGCAGCATTATTCATAATTGCCAAAAGATGGAAACAAACAGGTGTTCATCAACTGATGAATGGACAAACATTTTGGAGTACACACATGATGAAATATTATGCAGCAGTAAGAAGAAATGAAGTCAAGAAACATATGACAACATGAATGAACCTGGAGGACATTATGCTGAGTGAAGCAAACCAGACACAAAAGCAAAAATACTGTATGATTGCCCTATTATGAACTAAATATATTATGTGAAATATAAATGTGTTCTTTGAAATATGAATACTGGTAGAATTACATACATAAGACCATTTTAGTTTGAAGCTGAACACATATGCTAGTACTACAAAATTTTAAAATAAAAAAAAAAGAAAAAACATTATATTAAGTGAAGAAGACCAGACACAGAGTGCTACATATTGTATGATTACATTTTTAAAAAATGTAAAGATAAATCAATTAATAAAGATGAAATGAGATTAGTGGTTATGTAGGTCTAAGGAAGGAATGTTAAAGGTGTGGAGTCTTTCTTTTAGAATAATGAAATTGTTCTAAATTTTTTTAGATGAATGTACTACTTTGGGATTATATTAATAGCCATTGTTTATACACTTTGGATAGATCATATGGTATGTGATTATATCTCAATAAAACTGCTTAATAAACAAATAAATAATTGTGCAAGAACAGCCAGGAACTGCAGCTATGTACAGCAGTGGAACAATAGAGAGATTGAGAGGTGAGGAATTTTCTTATTTGTCTGTTTTTTGTTATTATTATTTTGAGATAATGAAAATTCTCTAATAATGATTGAAGTGATGAACACACAACTATGTGATTATACCAAGTACCATTGATTGGACACTTTGGATAAATTGTATACTTTATTACTATGTATCAATAAAATTGATTTGTTAAAAAAAATGTAGAGTGATAGAGTGGATATAAAGCATGATCCAACATTATGCTTTCTACAGGAGACTCACTTCAAGTATGGTAAAATAGGCAGGATGAAAATAAAAGGATTGAATAATGTATGCCATGCAATTAGTAATCAAAAGGAAACAAGAGTGTATTCAACATGATAAAGGTATATATGAAAAAGCCACAGCTGGCATCATACTAAATAGTGAAAGATTGAAACTTTTCCCACTAAGATTAGGAACAAGACAAGGATGCCTCTTTACACAACTGCTCACCAACATTGCACTGAATATTCTCACCAGAGCAAATAGGCAAGAAAAAATAAATAAAAGGAATCCAGATTGGAAAGGAAAAAGCAAAACCACCTCTACTTGCACATGACATGAACCTATGGAGAGAAAATGCCAAGGGATCTACAGGAAAGCTGCTAGAGCTAACAAATTAATTCAGTAACGTAGCAAGGTTCAAGAACAACATGGAAAAAAATAGATTTATTTCTATACAGCAGCAATAAACAACTGGAAAAGAAAACCAAGAAAAATCTCCATTTACAATGCCATGAAAAAAATAGAATATATAGCAACAAATTTAACCAAGGGTATAAAGGAGTTATACCTAGACATGTAGGCTGAAAATGACAAAAGATTGCTGAAAGAAATTAAGAACACCTAAATAAATGGAAAGATATCTGGCAAAGAGAGGAGCATTCAGAGAATAGAAGAGGAGGAATAAGAGAAGTTGGGTGTTTGCTTCTATGACATTACAGGTTAGAAAAATTGGAAATTATTTGGTTTAGAGAGAGCCACACTTGAGCAACAAAGAAGTTTTCATGAAGTAACTCATTCTGTTCTATGAAAAACTATTCATTTCACTTTAATCAAATCAATTATTTTTAAAAGTGGTTTGCAATAGTTTCATTAGTTATAACTTACAAATTTATCATCTTAAAGCTGAAACAGACATAATGTTAACTTATTAATATATTTATAAATCCCAGGAGATTACACCAAATTAGAATACAATTAAAGTAATATTTTATGTAAGAATTGTTTGTTCCTTTTCTTTCATAGGAGGTTAGGACTGCTTTGTTTTCATAATACCTTAAAAATATAACCTTAAAATCCTATGAACTATTAGACTCTGAGGAATATATTACATAGTAATTTTTTAATTTGTTTTAATTATAATATAGAAAACCCTTTTCATAGATTTCATGGAACTTTTTACTTACTGAAATTTGGCAATTGGGTTATTAATTATTCTCATCTCAAGGCTGTTAAAATTTAATTGGAGAATTACAGGACAGACTGTGCAAATCAAGGTTTAAACTGAAATATTCCCTCTGACCCTATCATTTTAAATTTCTAGGCCTAGTAGGCAGAATTCTAAATTAAACTCACATCTCCACTACCTTTTCACCCAGCCCACACCCCAAAGTTTCTGGACCAATTTTAATGATTTGCTTGAGTTCAGTCAAGGTTAGAAGACCCTGGGGGTAGGATAGGCTACAGAAAGATTAAGAAAGAAGTGTTCAGGACAACCTTTTGAGGTATTTTGTTCCTTGGAATAATTTCTTTTGTCAGATTTTTATATGAGCTTTGTCAACCTGATGGTTTTTTCTAATTTGGAATCCAGGAGTATTTATTTATATATACAAATATAAGTGCTTTTTAAAATTTTAGCAAATTCAATAGAGCTCTTTCAAGAATTTTTATTTGTTAACTTGATATTACCATCCAGAGATATGAAAATATACATTGAACAAACAGACAGAAACACAAACAGGAACATAACTTACTAATTTGGCTCATAAATCTCTTTGGTTATGGTTGTCATTTGTTTTCCATCATTTCATGACTTTTTCTTTTTTTTACACCTTTTAATATCTCCCCTGGCATTGGTGTTACCTATAATATGAAAGCTTGTTTTTGGAAACATATGCACACACAAATAATAATTTGATTTATTTTTTTCAATTCAAGCTCACAATCCCCCTGTAATCTTTCCCTGGGTTAAGAACTGGTCTAGACAGTTTCAGTCATTCACATATTAAATTTTTTGGCTAACTTAAAAGACATCTATGTAATGTTTCCATAATCACAATTGTTGTTAACTCTTAACCCTTAGTTACATGGTTTTGGACTGAGAACTCAGATGAGAAGCCTGATGCAGTTATGGGGCTCAGGGTCATCTTTGGCAGGTGAGCTTGGGAGAAAAGTTTAGAGTCCTAACATGCTCTATTGAAATGTTAGGGTCACTTAACAGGGAAGCTTCTAGGTGTGCCAGGCCACTTGAGAGAATTTCTGGGTATCACGGCTGTTTAACAGAGTCTCCATGGTATGAGGAAAAACAATTTTGAGAGCTGAGCCAAACTCTCAGACCGGGCCTCAGCTAAAGTCACACGGGGTATGACCACAAATGGGCAGGAGGGGAGGCCCCGAGTGACCCCATCCAGAGTGTGGCTGTAGTAGCCAATGGGGTGAAAATGGTCCCGTATGAATTTCCTCTTTCCTCATTCACAAACAGTTGGAAGGAAGCCCGAGGGGATGGGATTTTAAATCCCTGGTGCCCAGTCTGGGATGCTGAAAGGGTGGGGCTAGAGAGTGAGAATGCTTCAGGTTGGGAGTGTTTGAGGGGATCATAAAGGGGTCAGGCAATGGAAGAAAAGGAGGAGGCCCACAAAGGGTAATATCCAGCAAGCCTAAGAAATGCACCTACCTGTTCTTTGGTGGTGGTTTGCGGGAAGGTAAGGATAACCTTGAGATGAGAGTGGTCTAGTGAGAGTTCTCTTTTTAGAATTATTCCAACTTCTTTGGTATTTCCACATCTGGAGAACTTTAACTGTGAATTTTAGGTGTTACACAGATATTTAAGGTTCTAGGGAATTACCAGGATAAACATAAATAGTAAAGCACTTTAAAATTTAGGAATAACAGCTAAAGTTTAAAAACAAATGTGACTGTGGCAAGAGCTTACAATTTAGGCCCTAATTTCCTTGTGAGCATTTTAAAGATAAAGATGTTTTAGAAATGAAATATAAGAAAACTAACTTATATTGAGTTTATTAACAATAGGCCATAGCAGAAGTTTTAGTTTGTTTGTTTCTCATTTATATTTTTACTATTGTTTGTTAGTCCTGGTCCATTGAGGCTCAGAGACAGATCAAAATTCAAGCAGATAAGTTTCTAAGCTCACCCCCATCGAAGGGGTGATTACAATACTTATTGTTTACAATAATTTTAGAAAATCTCTTTTTAATTTTAACAACTCTTTAAACATTTTCTATGCAATTTACATCAAATGAACTTTATTTTTAGCATTTCACTTTTTTCAAGGTGAAAGAACAAATCTTTTGCAATCATTTGAAATAAAAAGATATTGATGGATATAGGATGACCGAACACCTGAAAATAACTTGTTTCTCTCCCTGTTGCTAGGATACAAAGAGTGAATTATAAGTAAATTATAAGGCAATGAGATGAAACCCTCTCTTGGTGACAAATTCTGCTTTTGGTGGTTGGGAATATCTTGTTGAAGCAATGCAGTACGAAAACAAGCTTCAACCGGTTGGCTCGACCTGTACAGAAGCCCCTTGCTGTCCTCATGTCAACTTGCTTAATTAACATAGTAAAATTCCTACCCAGGGGTGGAGTTTTCTGCTCCTTTTTTGATCATGCAAAGTATGTGCAAGTGTGATTTCCTGAACATACTAATCATACAATTATATAACCAGCTATGTATGCTCATCCATATGCATAAAAGCTAATGCATAATCAAAGCAAATGCTAAGTAGTAACTTAGGTATTAAAGCCAGAGTGAAACTGCAGCACAGGGAGTCAGGTCTGAGTAGCTTTAGACCAGCATTGGCTCCTGTCTGCAGTCATAACAAATGTAAGTTCTGTCTAACTCTCATGTAAAGGCTTTCTCCTCTGGTTTTTCCCAAAGGCCCAGTTTTGGGAACTAACAATATTCTTTATGGTTTGACTTTGAGAGAGCAAAATGTTAAAGTTGTTAGGTTTGAATATTATGTTCTTTTAAAAGTGACACAGGGAAGCAGATGTGGCTCAAGCAATTGGGGTTCCATCTATCGAACGGGAGGACCTGGGTTTGATCCCCAGGGCCTCCTGGTAAAGGCCATGCCAGGCCTGTGCATTGAGGCAGGCCCATGTGGGGAGCAATGCAACAAGATGATGATGCAACAGAAAGAGACACAGAGAAGAGTAAAGTGAGACATGACAGAAACCAAGAACTGAGGTGGCACAAGTGAGGGGTATCTCTCTCCCACATGGGATGAACCCAGGATGGAATCCCAGTGAAACCTAGAGGAGAAAAATGATAAGAGAACACAGAAAAAGAAACAGACACAGAAGAGCACACAAAGAATGGACACAGACAGCAAAAAGAGCAGGGGGAAGGGAGGCGGAAAAGGGCAATAAAAAATATTGACACAAATTGTTTTTCTTAATAAAGTACAAGAAGTTGTTTTGATAAAACACAGGCTTTTAAAGTTTTTTACACTGATTATTCTGGAGAAAAACACTTTAGAACCTTTTACTAAAAATGGACAAATTTTTTAAGAAACATTGGCACTCAACAGAAAGAAGCAAATTTTAGTTTTTTACTTTATTATAAAGAAATTTTAGATTACAGAAAATTTATATTATATAGAAAATATAGAGGATTCCCATATACCCTATACTATCCGTCTCTCACATTTCTCTATTTATAACATCTTTAGTGTGGTACATTTGTTACAATTAATGAACAAATAATTAAGTATTGCTACTAACCATGGTCTATAATTTGCATTATGGTTTACACTTTGTGCTGTACAATTTTATAGGTTTTGACAAAATGTATATGGCCTGTATCCATCATTGCAATATCATGCAGAACAATTCCAGTGTCCCCAAAATGCCCCATGTTACACTTTTCTTCCTCTTCCTTCCCTCAGAACCTCTGGTGACCACAATTTTTATATCAATATTACAACTTCTTCCATTACTAAAATAATAAGTCTACTTTGACCCATAGTTGCATTCTCCCCTTATGTATATTCATTCCTCAATCATGAAGATTTTGGAATAGTGATGGTCACTCTGTATCAGATTGAGAGGGAGCTTAGATCCAATGGGCAGATGGATGGAACTGCCTTGCTTGCAGTTGTAGATACTCTCTGTTCTTTTGGGAGGGGTATTATCCATCATCACCATTGTGTTTGTTGTCTTGGGTGAGTCTGATGAACTGAAGTGTAGGTGTTGGCTGCAACTCTGATGAGATTCAGGGCTCAACTGGCATATGAACAGCCAGAAGATGTACATTTCTGGGACATATATTTAATGGCTATAGTGCTAATTATAGGTTCAAATAAAAGAGGCAGAAGAACCAAGTATAGGGAAATTTTAAATGAGTCTAACTCTATTGTATTGGGGAGATAGTTTAATTCCAACCTAAGGTCCACCAATAGGGTGCTGATTTTCTGGGTGGTCTGCTCTGCCTATACTATCCAGATGTCTCAAGAGCCCTTGGGAGCACACTTGCATGATTTACTGTGACAGTCAGTGAGATCCTGTTGACTCATGCATAAGCATATCCTCTGGAATGACTTCCTGACTCACTTTGAAATCTATTAGCCCTAAAAACTCATTTGTATTTAATATTTGCCCCTTTTGGTCAAGGTCTTTTTCCAAATGCATTGCTAGTTGGTGCTTGTTAATAATCCCTCTTTGTGGTGCCAGGGAGGCCTATCTTTGGAAGTCATGTCCCACACTGTGGGGAAAGCAGTGAGTTCATATGTTGAGTTTGCTTTATAGAGAGGCTGTAATTGAGTAAAAAGTTGGTTTTCAGGAGATAACTCTTAGGTAATATATATTACTAGGGGTATTAGTCTGCCAAAGGTGTGCTGATGCAAAGTAACAGAAATCTGTTGGCTTTTATAAAGGGTATTTATTTGGGGGTAAAAGCTTATAGTTACAAGGCCATTAAAAGTTCAACTCAAGGTTGATTTCTCACCAAAGTCAGTTGCCATGTGTTGAAGCAAGATGATTGCTGACTTCTGCTTGGTCCCTCCTTCCCCTCTGGGCATCCAGTTCTCTCTAGCCTGGCATAGGGCTCATTTCTTTCCAGGCATTCAGTATCAGTCTGAGCTGCTCTGGTCTCTTCCAAAGGTCAGCTGCAAACTATCATGTTAATGGCTCATCTCTCCTCAGCACCTCAAGATCAAAAATGACAGAGCTCTCTCTCTTCCCATGTGTCTCCTTGAGTGTCTGTTTATATCATACCCAGCAGGGTGTTGGGATTCAACCTGAGTCATACCTTACTGATGTAGTCAAATAAAAAAAAGCCCTAAAAGTGATTTTAACAGGTGATCTAATCAAAGGCCCCTCAACTGAATTTAACATACTAAAAGGCTATCATAACCAGAGGAACAGACTCATTTACAAATTTGATCTTTTTGGGATTCTTAAATAATCTCAAACTGCCACACTAGGCTAAAATTCAATTTTACAAGTATAAGCTTCAATAGTACAAGCATTGATAATTATGGGCCTGGTGTGTTGGCCTGTCCTCTTTTGTTATGCACTGCCCATGTACTGTAGAGATTCTTACCACTCTATTAGAGAATGTAGCAGTACACACAAGGATGGGAACTTAATATTTTATTTTATTACTTTGTGGGTCTCTGCCCACTGAGATAACATCCTATGACCACATGAACATATTTATATTCCATAAGGGCATGCCCCAGATGCATCCTTCCCCACACATCCCTCAACACTGATACCTTCCACCAGTGATCCTCCTTTCCAGAGTTGTAACTTTTCTGTAATCCAAATCCTCCTAATAGATGAAGCCAAAAATATTTCTTGCATTGTGCCTTTCATCCCATAAGATATGTGTTACCTTTATGTATGTTTACAATTTCTTCTGTATCTTCTCATATTTTTTCACTTTATTTTCAAAGAAGCTTTAGGTTACAGAAAAGTCACTTTGGAATAATAGGGGATTCTAATATATTCCTTCCCCCCTCACATTTTACCCTATTAATAACATCTTACATGAGTATGTACATTTGTTCCATTTGATGAATATTGCTGCTAACCATGGTCAATAGTTTATGTTATAGTTTACAGTTTGCACTGTACAATTTTATAAGTTTAGACAAAAAGTATAATGGCCTGTGATCATCATTGCAAAATCATGCAAAACAATTTGAGTGCCCTAAAAATGTCCTATATTCCACCTATTCTTCTCTCTCCCTTCCCTTGGGACCTATGGTAACCACTAAGTTTCATGTTTTCAAGAATAACATCCATAGTTATATGCATTAATATTGAGGGATTGGCAAACTGGTCTGCTTTCTTCTATTAGGCATTGTCTATGTACACAAGAGATTCTTACCCCTCTATTTGAAAATGTAGCAGGACTCCACAAGATGGGAGTTTAGTACTTTGTTGTTTATTGTGTGGGTCTGAACCCCACTGAGATAACACCCCATAACCACATGAGGACATTCATATTCCATCAAATTATGCCCCAGCTGTACCCTTTCCCACCTATCTCCCAATCACTTACAGCCTGCAACAGAGTGTCTCTCCCTCCATATTTGCCAAAAGAACATTCCAACAGTTTCAGTTTCAACCATAGACCTATAAATCCCCAGAGATCACCTGTTCATTTCTCCAATCGGCCCCCCCAGTTCCATGAATAATCCAGTCCAACCAGCCAACTTGCTAACCATCATATTCCAGCACTCTCAACCCCACTCACAACCTTACTCTTGGAGCTGGCTGAATGCTGGTATTCCAGGAAAATCACTTCTTTGGATTCCCTCTCCCTTTGAGCTGGCTGTGTGCTGGCTTGTGTGCCGTATCTCCCAAGCTTTGCTTTTCCCCAGCCAACAGGGTTCCCCCTCTCTAGCTGCCATTTCCATGTGTCCCCACAGTCCTGCAGCTTCCCTTTTGTAATTTCTTGAGGAGAGCAGCCTCCCATTCCCTATTGCGCATCTTCACTGTCCAAATTTTAGTTTTGCATTGTTATAATTTTTGATAAGTCTTTAAAAATTTTGTAGATAGTCCTATTAAATCACCCAACTTTGACCAAAAATTATTCCTTTTCTGCAATCATTCTGTGCTCTTTATACTTGTAAAGGTTTTGTCTCACATTTTCTTCATTTTAATAACTAGTTATTTATTATAGGACAAATTACTTTCTTTTCACCTAATAAAAAATAATTCTATATATTTTATATACTTAAGTTACCAAAATGATTTTGGAAATTATCTCTAAACATTTTACTCCCTACAATTACCATAAATATCAAACATGTCAGGACAATGACAATTCAGTTAAATGCTTTTCCAGTTTAAATACTTAGTAGATGCAACATTAGCATATTTGATCAGTAAATCTGTCTAAATTTAGGGAGCATACACATAAAACAAAATTGTCAGAAATATTGCTTTTTTCAGTTTTCTTTCAGTATTTCATTACCTATACCATGGCTCATTGCCCCGTGAGCTCAGATGGAAGTTTGTCAATGGCCCCTTTCCCTCCAGCACACAGTTAGCACCTGGCAGGGATTCCTTGGGGGAAGGTTCAAAGAGGCAAATGGTGGATGAGGGGTCTCAACCTCCCACCACCCCTTCTTAGGCAGCCCCTGTTGGGCTTCTGCCACCCTTGCAGCTCTCTGAACCCTGGACTGGGGACACTGACTTGGGTTAGTTCCACTACAACCTGGTGGTGTGATTCTGGCAGGTGATCCCAGCTGAACCCCATTAATTCAGAAACACACTGAGGCCATATGCTGCCCGCATGGGGCAAAGATGGGTGAGATGGAGGCGGGGAGGACTCAGGCAGGCGGGGCCTCCAGGGAGAATCACATTGGACTACAGAGAAACCCATTGTGATGCATGGTGAACTTCACCCAGGGATTGACAGAAGGGTGGAGGTGGGAATAGGAGCCTGCAGCATCAGCAGCCGGGTGTGGGCAGAGGCACCCAACTCTTGCTCCTTCTGCATGTCCTTCCTTCCCGAGGCCTTCCCTGGGGACTGTCCTGTGGGACCCCTTCACCCAGCCGGGTTGCTGCACTGAGGAATCGGGGCACCCCCTCGGCCATTCATCCAGAGGGCGGGAAGCAGGTAACACCGGGAGCCTGGCGCTTCCCGCCCTGCAGTGTGCACTGCAGGCCTGCAGGGGGCGCGGCCAGCCCCGGAAGCCCCTGGAGTTCAGTTCCGGGGTCCTGGCGCTGCCGGGGCAGTGAGCACGTGGCTTCATTTTGGCAAGGCAATGGAGGAGGCTGCCACGGACCTGGGGTTTCCCCGCCGTGGCCACGGTGACTCAGAAGCTTTCTCTTCACGGCTGTGGGTGAGGAGCCTTTGTCCTGGCTCCTCTGACAGCATTTTCTTAGATAGCGAGGGTGGTTTATGGTTTCTTATGCAGCAGAGTAGCAAAATTTACTTTACCAGAGTAATGTTCTTTTAGTGGTTTACCTGGAAATCCTGGCCTGCTGTAGGGGTTTGTAAGGATTCAGGATTGTGCCTGTCGGCAGTTCTGACAGATTCAGAGAAGAGGGAAGAGCATGGACAACACTGAGGTGCAGAGTATCGGAGCCTTCCAGTCAGGTAAGCTGGGGACAGGCCTGAGGGGAAAGGGGGGAGTGGGGCCACAAAACAAACGCTTTTATTCATTTTTAAATGGTTCATTTTACCTAGAGCGCCAGCATAGTTGGAAAAAATGTTGCAAAATTTACAACTACATTGTTTTAAGTTTAACTGTTATTTACTCACAAAACCAAAATTTATTGTGCTTTCTACTTTCCTGGCCTTATTTGAGGCAAGCTTGTCAATAAATTTTTTGAAGTAGACTTCTTAATTTCTCTTGTTTTAATTGAGAAAATTGCCATGTTAGACAATTTCTCATGACCCAGTGATGATTTAGATTATTTTAAATGAATTTCAGTTTACTGAAATGTCTTTGTTTCACTGTGATTGATATGTGTATAAAACATATAGATAGACCGATATTTAGAGGTGATAATTTCTCAAAATGAGAATGTAATAAAGGAATTGTTGGTGTATTTAAGAGTCTTATTCATTCATTAAAATTAAATGTGATGTGGCTCAAATGGGTGGGCATACGTCTTTCATATGGAGGGACCTGGGTTAGATCCCCGGGACCTCCTGGTAAAATAAATAAATAAATAAATTTCTCTTCTTAAAATTTCAAAATATGAAAGCACTTATTTTTTTAAAGACACTTATTTATTCCTCCCTCCTGGTTGTTTGCACTCACTGTCTGCTGTGTGTCCATTATTGTGTGCTCTCTGTGTCTGCCTGTCTTTAGGAGGCACAAGGAAGCAAACTTGGGATATAAAAAACAAAAAGCAAACCTGGGACAACAAAAAAGGAACCAATAAAAATAACCTGGTGTATTCCCTTCTCTTAGGATGAACTGGGAAACAAACCAGGGACCTCATACATGCCAGGCAGGAACTCTTCCACTGAACCTCCCTGGCTGTACAGGTTAGGCAGTCTTCTGAAAGCTTATCTGGGTCTTCCTGCCCCTGCTCTGTTAGGCAAGTTAGGCTTCTGACAGTTTGCAGTGCCAGACTGGTGAGGCTCCTGCCTTCACCCCCTCACTGATGCAGCTCCTGTCTCTCCCAAATGAACTCTAAGGTCCAGCAAACATGAACGCTTATCTAGAAGCATTGGATTTGTGTTTAGAAAAAGTTCTGGCATTGGATACATTGGCAGTATTAAAAGTAGAGTTGAAGAATGAGGCTGACAACAGAAATAGAAGGAATGGCTGATGAATTCCCAAAGAAAATTAGTCATCTGGAAGGTGAGTATCTATCCCGTTTTGCACACCAGCTTTGCACAATATGGGAAAGATGAGAAAGAGTCTGTGAATTTGTAGACACAGGCATAGGTGAGGTGGTGTGAAAAGCCCACTGAAATATATGCCCCAGAGAAAGGCTGTATAGTAAGTCCACCTACCCCTGCCCCTCCTTGCTTCCAAAATGCTGGTGACCAGGCTCACTACACCCAGGTAGGAGTCTGGAGGATTCTTTCATGGAGCTCTGAAGCTGCCCAGGGCAAAGGCCTCAGATCCATGTGGGTCTCACAGTGAAACCCTAGAGGAGCTCTGAGAGACACAGGCCTCCCCCAGGTACACAGAGCCCCATTCAGCTGTTCCCTCACAAGCACAGGGATACGGAAGTTTGGCCAGGACCACCAAGGACTTGATGACAGGCTCTGGCTTGAGAGGTAGAGAACAGAACTCTAATTATAAGGAGCATACACAAGCATAAGCAGCCTATTGATCTCTGTAGAACAGGCCCTGGAGCTGACTGCTTCTCTCTGTCTCCACTGCTCTCCCCACACGCCCACCCCAGTGCAGCAATCAACATCCTCATTTTAAAGAGTCCCTGTCAGGGTCTTCACCTGTTCTTCCTGCTTAAGCTTTTCCCCACATCGCAGCCACTGCTCTCTTAAATTATAATCAAACTCTAACCTGGTGACAGCATTTACTGCCCACTCCTTTGGCTACCGTTCACTCACAGCATTTATTTTTGTCTGGCCTCTGGTTGATCCTCAAACACACCACTCTCAGACCCACTTCATAGCATCACCTGTTCTGTCCCTTCATCCTGCAATACTTGTCCCCAGGTTGGTTCATTGTTCAGATGTCCCCTCTTCTGAGAGGATTCCCTTACTTCTCCCCCCCAGCTCCCCTTTCCCACACCCATGATGTCTGCCCTTCCTTGTGCATTAATTTATCATCTCATGACATCCTCTGTGGTCCATTTAATTTCCCTGTTCAGTATTTCTGCCCACTCTGCAACTAAAACATCAGCTCCATGAGCACAGGGACATTCTTTCTCATCTTTACTTTTCTCTGCCCAGACCAGGCTATAGTTTGAGAAGAAATCATTTACCTTTTATAATGATTATTCTGTCCTTTGTCTTATTTGCCCCCAAGCAGCTATTCAAAGTGTCACTTCCTGCTTTCCTTCCACCTCTAATAATCCCCAGTCAGTGCTAATTGCCTAAAGAGGGAGTGCCATTTTTATCTAAAACTACTAATTCTGGGTATGCCTGCTGTGTCGATGGGGAGAAACCCTTGCTGCTTCCTTAGCTTTCATGTGAGGTGTGTCAGATGGTTTGGGACAGGTATGAGTGTGGGATGTGGAGTCTTCCTGAAATGGTCAAAGAGCATTTCTGCATAGTCAGAAAAGTTCCACAAAAGGCAGAGAAAGAAAAGCATCTAGATGTAAACTTACCAATTTTATTTTTTAACATTTCTTATTTTAGATTATATATATTAAATATATTTTTCTTTAAGAATACAGTTTAATTACACCCCAGAAGACATATTTATTTTTTAATGAATCAGTTTTATTGTTACATATTAATAAAGCATAAATCTATCCAAAGTGAACAGTCAATTTTATTCAGTAGAGTCACAGAGTTGTGCATTCACTACACCAGTCATTGTTAGGGCATCTTCGTTATTCCAGCAAAAATAACAATGCTAGAAAACAAAACCCAACCAACTAAATAAAACTCATCACCTCTCAATCTCTCCATGCTTCCCCTGCCATACATAGCTTCTATTCTCTTTCTTTCTTTTTACTTTATTTGTATTTATATTTGGAAAAAACAGTCTTATATCTTCAATATTATACATATTAATATTTTACATGAGGTTTCACTATGTTATACAGTCCCAAGTTACACTTTTTTGCTTTTCTTCTAGTAATATAAATGTCCTTAGGTTTTCCATTTCAACAACTATCATACCCTCATAATATAGCTCTCCTAGTCATAAGCAGCATGATGTGCTCTCAACATTTCATTTCATTTCTGAAGATTTACAAATAACCTTTTAACCCAGTCTACCCAGATAAACATTAACTTTCCATTCTCTACCCATATTCTTTTTTCTTTTGACCAATATTCTAATTATTATTTCCATGAGTTTACATAATATATTTAGTTCATAGTAGCACAATCATACAGTATTTGTCCTTTTGTGTCTGGCTTGTTTCACTCAACATAATGTCCTCCAGGTTCATCCACGTTGTCATATGCTTCAAGACTTCATTTCTTCTTACTGCTGCATAATATTTTATTGTATGTATACAGCACAGAGTGTTTATCCATTCATCAGTTGGTGGACACCTGGGTTGTTTCCAACTTTTGGCAATTGTGAGTAATGCCACTATAAACATCAGTATGCAGGTGTCTATTCATGTCACTGCTCTCAGTTTTTCTGTGTATATTCATAGCATTAGAATTGTCAGGTCACATGGCAAGACTATATTCAACTTCTTTAGGAAGTGCCAAAAAGTCCTCCACAGTGGCTGCAGAAGTGTTCCTATCTCTTCACATCCTCTCAAACATTTACAGTTTTCCTTCTGTATAGTAGTGGCCAGTCTAATAGGTTTGAAATGATATCTCACTGTAGTTTTGATTTGCAATTCCCTAATCACCAGTGATGTTGAATATTTTTCCATGTGTTTATTTGTCATTTGTATTTCTTCATTGGACAATCAAATATGAAAAAAGATCATATTTTCAAGTCTTTGCCTATTTTTTAATTGGCTCATTTGTCTTTTTACTGTTGAATTGTATTATCATTTTATATATCATGGATATTAAACCCTTATCGGATATAAGATGCCCAAATATTTTTTCCATTGTGCTGGCTGCATTTTCACCCTTTTGACAAAGTCCTTTTAAGTGCAAAAGTGTTTAATTTTGAAGAGGTCCTATCTATATTTTTGGAAGTATTGCTCCTGCTTTAGGTGTAACATTTAAGAAATTACCACCTACCACAAGAACTTAAAGATTTTCCTAAATTTTCTTCTGGAACTTTTATGGTTGTGGCTTTTATATTTAGGTCCTTGATAATTTTGAGTTAAATTTTTTTAAGGTGTGAGATATAGGTGTCCTCTTTCTTTCGGATATGGCTATCCAGTTCTTCCACCACTATTTGTTGAACAGGGTGTTCTGGCCCTGCTGGATGGACTCAACAGCCATGTCAAAAATCACTTAACTGTAGATGTGAGGTCTATT
Organism: Cabassous unicinctus; assembly: GCA_029593785.1. Classification (NCBI taxonomy): domain Eukaryota; kingdom Metazoa; phylum Chordata; class Mammalia; order Cingulata; family Chlamyphoridae; genus Cabassous; species Cabassous unicinctus. Next base: position 55,460 of record JAQZBX010002136.1, read on the forward strand.
TCTTGGTTCTCAATTTTGTTCCATTGGTCACTCTGTCTGTCTTTATGCCAGTACCCTGCTGTTTCCACAACTGTAGCTAAGTGATATTCTCTAAAGTCAAAAAGTGAGAGTTCTCCATCTTCGTTCATTTTTAAGACATACTTGGCTATTTAGGGCACCTTACACTTCCAAATAAATTTGATTATTATCTTTTCAATTTCTGCCAAAAAGGTGTTCAGATTTTTCTTGTCATTGTGTTGAATCTATGGATCAGTTTGTGTAGAATTGAAATCTGAATGTTATTTAGTCTTCCAATCCATGAACATGGATTATCTTTCCATTTATTAAGTCTTCTGTTTCTTTTAGTAATGTGTTCTAGGTCTCTGAATGCAGGTCCTTTATGTTCTTGGTTACATTTATTCATAAATATTTGATTGTTTTAGTCACAATTATAAATGGAACTTTTTTTCTGATTTTCTCCTCAGATTGCACATCAGTAATGTATAGAAACGCTATTGATTTTTGCATACCAATCTTGTATCCCACCACTTTACCCAGCTCATCTATTTCTAGTAGCTTTGTTGTGGATTTTTCAGGATTTTCTAGATATAGGATCATATCATCAGCAAACTGAAAGTTTTACCTCTTCCTTTCCTATTTGAGGGCCCTTTCTTTGTCTAGCCTAATTACTCTAGCTAGAACTTCTATTACAATGTTAATGTTAATCTAATCAACATTCCATTGTACATGATGCTTTGCTTTTCTCTTGCTGCTTTCAGAATCCTGTCTATCTCTGATATTTATTGTTCTGCATAGTAGGTGTCTCAGGGTGGGTCTATTCAAATTTATTCTGTTTGGGGTGCATTGTTCTTCTTGGGTAATGATATTTATGTCTTCCATAAATGTTGAGAACTTTTCAGTCATTATTTCTTCAAATAATGTTTCTGCCCCTTTTCTTTTCTCTTGTCTTTCTGGGACACCAATATTACATATCTTGGTGTTCCATATTGTCATTCAATTCCCTCAGACTCTGTTCCATTTTTTCCATTCTCTTTTCTTTCTGTTCTCGTGTCTTTTCCAATTCAACTCTTCTGTCTTTGAAATCACTAATTCTGTCTTTAAGCATTTCAAATCTGCTCTTATGTGCCTCTAATGTATTTTTAATCTCATCCATCCTGTCTTCATTCCCATCAGGTCTGTTACTTTTCTTTGCAGGCTTTCAAATTGTTGTTTATGCTTACCCAGAGTCTTCTTATCATTCTTTATCTCTTTAGTACTATTTTCTTTCAATTCTTTAAATTGACTTAGAAGATTTTTATGATTATCATTGATTACTTGGCTTAAATCCTGTATCTCTTCAGGATATTTGGTTTGTGCCTTTGGCTGGGCCCTCTCTAACTATTTCCCAGTATCGCTTGTTATTTTTTGCTGATGTCTAAGCATCTGAATATGTTGGTGAATTCACTCTGATGACCAATTTCTCTCTCTTGTCCATTTTTCTTTCACAGCTCTTCTTTGATATGTTCTGTGACTTATTCTAAATATTTAAAAATTGCCTAGCTTAAGTTATCAAAATTGTGCCAGGGACTCACTACGGTGGTGCAGATTTTCTCCCAGGGGTTAGAGTACAGAGAGACTCAAAATCAGTTTTTGTCCATGCAACTTCTATACTGGCCATCAGGTGGTGCTTATTTGGAGCACCTTTCCATGGAGGTGTATCATTCTCTGATTCCCTGTGTTTTGTCTGTCCAGAGCTGAGATTCATAGTGTGCTCTACTGGCTGAATTCACTGAAGAAAAACCCCCAGAGTCCCCCTCCCTTTTCCTGTGTAATAGCTGACAGGGAAAATGATGTCTGTTCCACTCTCAGTCACCTGCATTGAGTCAGAGATTTTACCCCAACTTAACATATTGGGTCTTTGGGAGGGGAGCCTTTCCCCAGTCCCCCAGAGTTTGGTATCTCATGTTTGTTGTTTAGGGTTCTTCATCTCTCTGTCACTCACCCTCCTGAGAGTTGTCAATCACTGCCCTGGGCTGATGAGCCCCCAAAGCAGTCTCTCGCTCTGCTTTTGACACTTTCTCCATTGTTTTTGTGAGATTTGAGTTCTGCCTGCTTAATCCGATGCCCTCTTCCAACAAATCATTTACTTAGGTTAAAAAAATAAAGGTGCCTTTATGGAGGAGTTGTGACTTAGGAATTCAATTCTGTCAAAAAATATTGTTCCCAATGTTTAAATGTCTTTTATGTCTAAACCATATATTTTTAAAATTACAATTCAATATTAATAATATAGAGATTGTGTCTTAGTCAGCCAAAGAGGTGCTAATATGAAATACCAAAAATGGCTTGGTCTTTATAAAGGATATTTATTTGGGATAGACGTCCACAGATACCAGGCCATAAGCATTAAGTTTCTTCTCTCACCAAAGTCCATTGTCATGTTTTGGAGCAAGACAGTTGCCATTGTTTTCCAAGGTTCAGGCTTCTTGGGTTCCTCTCTTCCTGGGGCTGCATTTCTCTCCAGGCTTAGCTCCTCTCATCCCTCCACAGGTCTGCTGTAGACTATCAGGCAAACTGCTCACTTCTCTTCTCCTGGGGTCATCTCTCCTGCGTCAGAACTGCTTCTCAAAAACTGCTCCTTCTCTCCTTTGCCTCGCCTTTTATATTCAATTCCACCACCCACCAAGGGGTGGGGCTGAACACCCTACTGACATGGCCCAGTCAATGCTCTAATCATAACTTAATCATGCCCAGGTTAACAGATCAGTTTACAAGTATGATCCAATTATATTTTTGGAATTCATAATTACATCAAATTGACAAATGGCCACAGATGGGATATTTATATATATATATATATATTTCAATTAAGACTGATAGATATAATAAATAGGAAGTACTCTTTTGGGAAATGTAATTTTATCAAGTTTCATTTTGAGTAAATGTTTAAATTGTAGCAGTGTCATCCACTAATGGGAGATAATTCAAACTATCTTTGTAAACAAAGAAAGTCTCTCATTGCCTGGTGTTTTTCTGGAAGTTGATTGTCTTTTCCTCTAAAAGGAGGAATTGAGCTTGTCCTTGTCCAGAATAAGAATGTAACAGAACTTCAGCCGATGGAGGAGGTCCAATTGAATCCCCTGGCCTCAGGGAACTTCAGGTGGTTGAATGCAGGTTGGAGGCTCAGGAGGCCTGAGTGGAGGAGAGGGAACAGTGCTGCTTTAACTTCCAGGCCCCGGAGACGCTCCGGGAGGACAGGCTATCAGAGGGTGGATGGGGTTTGGAAAAGTCCTTGTGCTATGAGGCTTCTCATGACCCCTTTGAGAGACTTCAGTGTATTTAGCATATCCATTATCACCTCCTTCCATTTGAAGCATTTGGTGCTCTCTTTTCTACAGTTTTGGGACCAGTGAAGTTAATCTCATCAGCATCAATTTTATTCTCTCAAATTTCTGTAGATACCTTCAAGGCTGGGTATTTTAAAGTCTCTTTCTCCAGGCTGCCATTCAATATGGCAATCTCTGCAAAACCCTGTGAGCAAACTAATCTTTTCAAGGAGCTGGCATTTCTCTTCAGTGAGTGTAGCCAGAGTCTGGGCAAGCTGCTTTTCTCATATATCTGGCTTCAAACAAACTGTGCAAATCTGAATAACAATAAGTGACCCACCAGTAAGCTGATGAAAAGTGGAATGTGAGGTCTGGACATATGTCCTTTGGCAGCAGCTACATCACCACCTCTCACAGCTCCCAAGGATCAGCCCAGCCACAGGCTTCAGAGAGGTTCACAGACAATCTTTGGCACTTCAGCCACCCATAAGTCCCTGCCAGGTAACTGTGGATCTGTCAGACACAATAAACCACAGAGAACTCCTCAGGATTCCACCTGGAACGCATACCAGCAACTGGCAGCTTTGACACATCATCTATGAGAGGATCTGTGGTGTGTGTTGAAAGGGGAGAGGAGAGGCAGAAAATAAAATGTCCTTCTCTCCATTACATTGTAATGATCATTCTTCTTTCTCTCTTTCTAATTGTTTTTTAAAGTAATGTAAAATTGAAATACAGTGAAATGTGGCAATCTTAGCTCAATGACTGTCAAAGCTTTAAAGCTTTTCACTTCTCCATACCTCTCAGTATCCAACAACCATATCAAGATATGAATCAATGACTTCCATTAATCCAGAAAATAACTCTTGTACCTTGAGTCAACATGCATACACCCTACATTAGCATGCAGCCTTTGTTCTGATTCCTTTCACCATAAATTATTTTTGCCTTTTCTTGCAAGTCATAAAAATGAAATAAATCAAAATATATTCTTTGGTGGCTATATCTTTACCTCAAAATAATGTTTTGAAATTTGTCAATACTGTTGGTTGTGTCCATCAATATTTCTCTCTGCTTTTACATTGAGTTCTTTGACATTGAATGACAATGTTACAAAATGTTTCTGTATTTTCATCTTGGTAGACTGTTCAGTTGCTTCAAGTATGGGGAATTATAAATACAGTTATTATGAATATCCACATAAAATTCCCTTTTATAAAAACATGTTTTTATTTCCCATGGGGGAATACATGGGCATAGAAAATCTTAATCATATGAGAGGCTATGCAAACTTGTTTTTTTAAACAGCTATTGCAGTATAATTTACATGACATAAAATTAAATATACATTTTTTGTTAATGTACAGGGTTGTGCAACCTCAGCATGACTTAATTATAGAACATTTCCAATGCTCCCAAATTTTCCTCTTCTAATTTACTCCATTAGTTGCATTTAACACTGTTGGCCTCACCTCCCTGAAATGCTTCCATCAGTTACTTTCTGGTTCACTACACTTTTTGTTTGTATTTATCTGACTTTACTGCCCTTTCCCCTCTGCCTCTTTGCTGGGTTCTCAGTTTCTCCGGAGCCTCTCAGCATAAGTGTTGCTTCAAGGCTTAGTCTTTGAACAAATTTCCTTCTTTAGCACACTGTTCTGTCGCTGGAGCAACTTGGTCTTAAACACCATCTATACTGGCATGACTTCTTCATTTATGTATGCATTCCAATCCCTTCCATGCAGTCCTGATACACACACAGCTGCTTCATGATGCCTCTGTGTGGATATCTAACTTGCCAACTGAGAACTCTTGGCTCCTCTCAGGAACCTGCTTTTCTGGCTCCAGCTTTCCATGTAGAGGAACTCCACCTGACAGGGGTTCTGCTGGCAGCTTTGCCTCCTTTCTCCTCTCTTTTCCTCTTCCCCACATCCATCCCATGTGCATACCCTATGCCCCATCATCAGAACAAGTCCACATCTGTCCCCTTCTCTTTGCCTCCACCTTTCTTCCCTGTCAGCATTGCCTGTTACAGAATGACTGTGGTTTCCTTCTTCTCCCTCTTGCCCCTATATTAAGTGCATGGGAAAGGTGTATTTTGCTCTAGTTTTCATGGTTCCATATATTAAGTATTAAGTAAAATTTATTATTCATGGTTATCATATATTCAGTATCTTCACTAATATTTTCTCTGCTTATTCTATCAATTTCTGATAGAGTAGTAAAAAAATGTCCAATTTTTTGACATACTCTACTTCTGTCACCTATCAAAAGCCATGTTTACAGGTTGGTACGCATTTTTAAATGGTATGTCTTCCTGGGTATTTAAAACTTTATCCTTATGAAAGGGCACTCAGTTTCTAATATTTTGATTAGTATCCCTTTTATTTGATACTGACAAAATGAAATAATATTTACTGTTTTAAAAGTGTTTATCTGGTATATTGTTTTCCACCTTGTACTGTCTACTTTGTTGTATGTCTTAGATGACATTCTTAGATTTATGTATCTATGTAGTATACTATATAGTATATATAAGTATATATAGACATACTTATTTTAATCCACTTAACAATTTTGATTAAGAGGAATATTTATATTAAATATAGTTACTGTTAAATATAATTCAATATAATTACTCTATTTAAATCTGCTGTCTTTGCATGTGCTATTTTTGTTCTCGATTCCATGTTCCTTTTTTTTATTCTAAGTACTTTTTTTTGGAAAGTTCCAAACTATATTTTGTTCTTTGTTACATACACATATGAATCCATAATCAGTACTTTGTTATTGTTTTATTTAAAGTTTCAAAAATGTAGCAGAGTATATGCATAATTCTTTGTCTTGATTTTTTCACTCAAATGCTTGTGATAATTTTTTTCCTGTATAATTATTTTGTCATACATAACTTTTCAAAATCTTTCTGTTGTGGAAACACCCTTTATCCATTCATTTCTTTACTAGCGGCTACATTACTTTCCTACATGCTTTACTACAAATTGTAGGGAGCAAATATGGCTCAAGCAGTTGAGTGCCCGCTTCCCACATGGGAGATCCCAGGATCAGACCCCAGTGCCTTCTAAAAACAAAACCAAACAAGCAAATGAAGAAACCAACTCATGGGAGCTGATGTGGGTCAGTGGTTGAGTGCCGGCTTCCCACAAACTAGGTTCAATCCCCAGCTCTGGTACCTCAAAAAAAAAATCATGTAATGACCACGTGATATATAGTTCCTTGTACTTGTGTCAGTTGTTCTACAATATATTCTCAAAGTGTGATTTTAAGAAATACTTCCTTACTCCTTACATAAGAAAGGCATTCTCCTATATTTCCTTTTAAAAGATTTATTAGAGTGCTGTTTCCTGCATATTAGTCTTTGATCCCCTGGAACTTATTTGTAAGTATAATGTATGGCAGGGTTCTAATATTTCTTCAAAATGGGAGCCAATTACCTTGAATTCATTTTTTGAATAGGCCATCATTTCATCCCTGACCTGTGATGTCAGTTCTATCATATACCAAGTTCCTGCAAATTCATGGGCATGTTTCTTGACAATATAGTCTATTCCATATAACTAATGCATCAATGTCAAATAATTTTAATTATTATAGCTCTGTGTATGGTATCATATTACCTAAGCATGGTAATTTTACCCTTTCCTTTCTAATTCTTCTGCCACTTTTTCTTTCATTTTACTGCATGAGTTTGAACCTCCATTCAGAGCCATGATTAGTAGCAGATGTATAGCAGGATCCATATTTTTTCCTGCCTTTAAATAAGAACGCTTTTAAAAGTCCAAAAATAATAATGCATGCTAAGAATTTGTGTAGGATATATTTCCATTTTATTAATCTTTCTCTTTAGGAAAATTCTTGAATATAGGTTCTGGGCTTTTTCCTGGCTTTCCCACATTCATGATATTTTTACAATGAATTTTTCTCATGTGTTATGAATCTGCTGAAGGCATTCTTTATTCTAGGAATTCATAGCAATTTTAATATGTATGAATTTTCTGATGTCTAAGGTGGTGTGACTTCTTGCTAAAAGCTTTTCCACATTCACTACACTTATAAGGCTTCTCATCTGTATGGATTCTTGCATGTAAATCTGAGATTTGACATTTGAATTAAAGCTTTGCCACATAGATATCATTTCTTTTCAATAAGAATTTTCTGATGAATAAAGAGGTTTTCTGTCAGGTTGAAAGCTTTCCCACATATATTTCATTTCTATGGTTGTCACCCCTCTATGGCTTTTTAAATGAGGAGTGAAAAATGATTGTAAAGAGCAGACTAATTCAGGACACTCATATGGTTTCACTCTAGTTTGAATTTTCTCATTTTCCATGAGGTTTTCTTTCAAATGGAAGCATTTCCACTTTCATTCAATGCTAACTGATGTATGAATATTTCATATTCAATGAGATTTAATGCCTGGCTGAAGGATTTCCAATACACCATACATACACAGGGTTTTACTCCTGCATCTTTCACAGCAATAACATCAGCAAACTGTGCAGCATTAGGCTATTGATGCAAAGAAATAGTACCAGAATCCCAGAAAGTCCTGGGACCGAGGGCTGACACGAATAGAAGTGAGGTTGTGAGATAGTGCAATGGTTGCAAAAATCCTCAGAGGGTGCATATTTCAGATATTTCTCAGACTAATTAAATATTGAATTTTTAACACATTTTTAACAGTGTCAAAAATGATGCAGACCTCTTCAATTCAAGAAGAGAAAGAGAGGTTGGATGGGAAGAAGCTGATGAACAACTGAAGAAGCTCACATGTAACATGTGTTCACTGCAGTTCCCCGAAGACAGGGAAATTCCTATTTGGGAAACAAACTCTCAGAGCCCCAGTGAAAACCATCATCATAGGTTCTGGATCTGTAAAGGAGCTCAGGGATAAAGACCTGTTCAGCATTCACAGCCTCGTGTACTAATGTAAGTCACTCTAGGGGTTCTTCACTGTGGAGCAATAAGATCCTTCTTCTTCGGTGGTGCTAACAGGAGAACCACATACCTGTAGAGAGAAGTGTGGCCTTCACATGGTCGGGTTCATGCTTCTCATGCTTCATGCTCAGTCTTGCTGAGGGAGGCCTCCACCTCTCCAGCCAGCTGGGGAGGGGGCCGAGAGGGGTGGGTACATTTCCATTATGGGTGACTGTTTTTGCAAAGGGTGAGGGGATGTGCCCCTCAGTAATGTTGCAGATACAAATCAATATCTTCAAATCAACCACTTTGTATGATTTCATTGTGTAATATTTTCATAATTTCTGATAAATTATAACCAAATTAACCATGCAAACAGTATAAAAATAGTTTACGTCTGTTATGGGAAACAGCAAAATTCCTTCTCTAGCCAAACCTGCCATTCCTACTTCCTCAGAATTATCTGCATTGGCAGATTTTTTGGGTACAAATTTCTGTTTCTAAATACTTGCATTCTCTAGTTTCATCCATCCCACACCCTATCACAAATGAGAAAACTATTGGAGTACAACTTAAGAATATAAATAAATTTTCTGACTTCTTAAAATACTTGAGATTAGAAATATATCATCTAATAATGAAAGGATCATTTCTCATTTCAAATAATAAGAAATATTGGAGTTAACTAGGAATCAGGCCAGTGTATTTCAGTGGCTGTTAACCTTGAATCCACATCAGAATCAGGTGAAGAAACTGAAAAAATATAAAAGCTTGGCCTGCCTTATGAGAAAATGCTACAATAATGGGCAACATTATTTTTAAAATGATAATTTTTAAACTGCTTACTCACAATATAATGGATTGAAGTACCAGTGAAAACAACCAGGGTAATTTGAAATAAGTGGAAAGCCCATGTTTACATAAACTAAGAGAAATCTTGAGTCTGATGCATAAATTAGTGGTAACAAATTGAACACAGATGAGTGTGGAAGAAGATGAATGAGGAGCAGATGTCAGAGAAAACTGCAAGTGACTTTTCCAAGAGGAGAAAGACATCCTGAACTGCAGCATCACAGCCGATTCCTTAAAATATTGGCAACAAATTGCACAGACTGGAGGTGGAGATTCTTTGGAGATTCACATTCATTGCATTCACAGGGTTTCTCTCAAGAATGAGTGTTGTAATGTTTAATGAGATACTGCTTCTGGCTGAAGGCTATTCCATCTTCTTTCATATATAGGGTTTCCCTCAACTACGAATTTTCTCATGGTCAGTGAGATTTGATTTGATACTGATGGCTTTCCTACATTCCTTACATAGATAGGGTTTCTCTCCAGTTGGTCTTCTCTGGTGTGGAATGAGGCTTTATTTCTGAATGAAAACTTTCCCACATCCATCACATTCATAGGGCTTCTCTCAAGCATGTATTCTCAGATGCTTAACATGGTTTTCCTTCTGGTTGAAGGCTTATCCACCTTCATTGCCTATATAGGGTTTTTCTCCAGAATGAATGCTCTGATATTAAATGAACTGTTCTTTTTGGCTGATGGCTTTTCTGCATTTTTTACATTCATTTTGTTTCTGTCCACTATGAGTTTATTTCATATTCTTTGACATATGATTTGTAACTAAAGTCTTTTTCACATGCCTTACATGCATAGGGTTTCTTTGCATCAGGAAATCTCTTTTATCTGAGATTTGACATCTGAATTAAAGTCTCCCACATATATATGACTTCTCTTCAGTAAGAATTTTCTGATGAATAAAGATTTTTTCTGTCAGGTTCAAAACTTTCCCAAATGTATTACATTTCTATGCTTGTTCCCCTTTATGGCTTTTAAAATGAGAAGTAAAAAATGACCTTAATGAGCAGACTACTTTCAGGACACTCATTTGGTTTCAATCTTGCTTGAATTTTCTCAAATTCTTAAGGTTTTGTTTCAAATGGAAGCATTCTCATGTTCATTACAATACTAACTAATGTATGAATATTTCATGATCAATGAGATTTAATGCCTGGCTGAAGGATTTACAATATTCCTTACATACACAATGTTTTACTCCTGCATGTTTCTCTAATGTACTCGACTATTCCCAAAGTCATGCAATCCCAAATGGTTTCTCTGAAGGATTAATTCTCAGGTAATCACAGGAGGTTGAATTTCCAAGAAAACTTCACACTCATTACACTTAAAGGGGAGGACTACCATGTGGGGTAACTGGAAAACTCATTGTCTTCATTATTTATTTCCTTACACAGATTCCCTCATGCTTAGGTAAGCTTGATGGAAATTCCTTTAAAGTGAAGTTACATTCATAGAAGTGTTATTTTGAGGAAGCAATGCTTGCAGTCAGAGAAAATATTTTTCCAACTTTCTTATATTCTCTGCCTCCATCTTAAGTGTGTACTCTTGTGGAAGTGGATATAGGTTCACTCACAAGACTTGTTATGTGTTTCTTTCTGCTTCTTAATGTCCTATGCTTCTTCATAGTTTATGGGGTTCAACAAAAGCAGTGCTTAGTGGGAAATTTATAGCATTGAATTCATTCATTAGAAAAGTGGAAAGATCCAATACCAATCATCTAAGTATCCCATTTGGGAAGTGCTACAATATCTCCTTTTTATTTGTTCCATCATTCATGGTTCTTCTTGCATCAAATGAGCCTCACATAGAGTTTGGTGTCTTCATAGCTAGGAAAAGGGGAAGTGATATAGCACTTGATTTATGATGGGGACCAAACAACACCCCACAAATCAACCATGGAACCCAGAGTCTTCTAAAGGATTAGAAAGGTGCAGCTTCCAAAGATACATGAGTAAGGTGGTACCAGAACAAAGGCCAAAATGGCAACCCAGGAAATCCTGATTACTTTGTCTTGGACTGATAATTTTTGTTCAACATTTTTTTCCTTCTATGTATTTGGAGGAGATATACTATTTAATATTCTTTAAAGGTTACCAGTGAAATTATAGCATTCTTGCTTGCCTGTCCAAATCTGCACTTATTATTTTTTATTCACTGGCCAAATAATGTATTTTAAAACATTATATATCCTGTATTAGCCAAAAGGGTGCAGATGCAAAATACCAGAAATCTGTTGGTCTTTATAAAGGGTATTTATTAGGGGTAGAAGCTTACAGTTACCAGACCATAAAGCATAAGTTTCTTCTTCCACCAAAGCCTTTTAGGCCTGTCTTGTAGCAAGACACCCCCCTGACATTTGCCAGGGTTCTGGCTTCTTGTGTTCTTCTCTTCCCAGGACTGCAATTCTCTATGGGCCCAGCTCCTCTGCTTTCTCCACAAGGTCAGCTGTAGACTGTGAGGATCTCAAAGCTTTGCCTCTCTCCACAAGGCCTTCTGTGAAGTGTCAGGTGAATGTCTTTTCTCTTTTCTTTGGCCTCCTCTCCATGCTTATCAGAACTCCAACATGAAAAACTACTCCAACTCTGTCCTTTGCCATGTCTTTTTATGTTTGAGACCCCACCCACCAAGTGGCAGGGTTCAACACCCTACTGACCATGGCCCAGTCAATGCCCTTACCATAACTTAATCATGCCCAGATTAGCAGACCAGTTTACAAGCATAATCCCATATCTCATTTTGGAATTCATAATGATATCAAACTGCTACATATCCGTTTACCCATCTTATGCTATATACTATTTTATGGTGTGTTTTAACACTTTATTGATGTCCTAAGCCACGGATATCATTATTACTTTATCCACTCAATAATATTTCAGATATACGAATTTATTTAAGAGATATTGTTGTTCAACCCACCCTGAATCTTGAATCTTCTGAGATTATTTCCATTCTGCCTGAAGTATATTCTTTTGCATTTCTTTTAAAGTGAGTTGTTGCTTGCAAACTTTATTAGTTTTTACTCATCTGTAAAAGTATTTCTTTCACTTCTTCCTGAAGGATTGAGATAAATTAAAACTCATGTCCTCTAGGATCTCCACTGCTCTTGAGAGGAACCTTAGAATTGAATTTATCCATTCTGTTGTAAATGTAATCAGCTCTTCAGAGAGGAAATTAGGGGCTTTCAGTTTTACAGCTTGCTTCATGCTACCCCAACCCCCAGGTAAAATCTGTTTGCTCTTGCTCTGGGGATGGGAATAATGGCACAGCTTTCTGAGTTATAGATCTGAATTTGGAGTTAGGATTTGTTGGAGAAAGCACAGTATATTGAGTTATTCTTGGGACCATTCTAAGGATGAGTTCAATGGTGGTCAGCACCCCATTTTGCTCAATGATGTCCACCCACAAAGTAGAGCCACTGCTTCATAAGTTCCCATTTCTCCCAGGCTTAGAAGACCCCTCCGGATCCCTGTGCACCGGTTTAATGCCCTCATTTGAGTCTTGTGTGGACCCTGGAAAATTATGTTCTTACTAAACCATTGCTGTGAGTAAGACTTTTGTATGTATGAGATTTTGTTTAGATTCAGGTAGGAGACCTTTCAATTCATTGACTTTTGTTAGTTTGCTTTAGTTTAGATAATGGCCTCTGATTAGATATCAGGAACCTGGATGGAACCCAATCATTGTGTTGAAGTCCTACATATATGGAAGACAAAAAGAAAGAGTTCTGCCATGTTTACCCTGCCATGTGGGAGAGGGTCCCAGCTTCTCCTACAGCTCTGGAGACACACAGAAACCCAGAGAGACTGACGGAGAGGGCAGAGGCTGGTGTCTTGATTAATCTTGAAGCTAAAGACATCTAGGCCACAGGAGAAGGGAGAGGTGCAAGCAATTGTGTCCGATGGCCCAATGCTGAGCTAAGGGTGAAAGTGAGATTGGAGGAGAAGTTAGAGAGAGACAGGCAAGCTCAACATTTTGCCTTGGTAGGAGTCCAGCAGCAGCTGACCCTTGTTAAGACAGCAATATTGATGATACCTTGATTTGGACATTTTCACAGCCTCAGAACTGTAAGCGTTAACCCTAAAATATTCCAATGAAAGCAACCTATTTCTGGTATTTCGCATTGGGAACACTTGGCAAACTCAAACAGCTAGGGACACAGGGTGGGCAAACTTCCCTGTTCCCAAATGTCAGTGTGATGCTGCTGTCAAAAGAATTCACCTGTAAACTTGGGCATCTCCAGTCTAGGTGGAAATGAGTTCTGGTAAGACAGAGGGGGATGTGCTCTTGGCCATCAAGGCCTGCAAGACAGGGAGTCAGGCAGGGGAGTCACATCATTTGCGACTAGTATAAAGTCACAGATGCCCCAGTATGATGTACGTGTGCCAGGTAGGGGTTGGCCAGAAGGCCACAGGCAGATAAAAGCATGGGTCCTGGGTCTGGTGCACCAGAGGAGTCAGGGCACAGAGAGGAGAATTCCTGCTCCTGCTCCTTTTGCCCTTCCCTGCTTCACTTGGCCTCCAGCATTGACCCTCTGTGGAGGCTCATCTTACACTACCCCTCCTGGGTCTCAGGCACAAACTCTGGTCTCCTGCTTCCAGTTCTACATTCACCTTCTGCAATCTTGGAGCAGCTAAAGAAAGAGCAATTCCAAGATGAAACATGTTGGTGTCAGGAAGGAAATGTCACAATTCACAGTACAGCATTGGCTACAGCAATAACATCACCAGAATGAGCACCATTAGGCCAGTGACCATAATAAATAGTATGGAAATCCCACAAAAGCCTGGGACCTAGGGTTGACAAGAATACAAGTGAAGCTGTGAGATAGTGAATTTTGCAGAAAACCTCAGAGGTTGCAGATGCCAGATATTTCTCATACAAAATATATATTAAATTTTTAAAACATTTTTCATAGTGTTGAAAATGATGCAGATTTTCAATCCCAGAAGACAGCAGAGGGGTTGGATGGGAAGAAACTGAGAAACAACTGAAGAAGCTGGAATGAAACACGTGTTCACTGCATTTCCCCAAGGTAGAGAGGGAACGTCCTGTTTGGTAAAAAAACTCTCATAGCCCCAATGAAAACCATCATCATAGGTTCTGGATCCACCAAGGAGGAGAGTTATAAAAACCTGCTCAGCACTGATAGCCTCAATTAGTAATGTGAGGCACTCAAGTGGGTCTCCACTGGGGAGTAAGTAGCAGGAAGTCCTTCAGCTTCTGTTGTGCAAACAGCCCTCTAACTGGATACACATAGAGTGCAGTGCGGCCTTCACATGGTCATGACCATGCTCCTGGGGCTATGTGCTCACTCTTGCTGAGGGAGGCCTCCACCCATCCAGGCAGTTGCAGAGGGGCCTGAAGTGAGTGGGCACTTTGATTTATGGGCCAATGTATTTGCAAAGTGTGAGGGGAAGTGCCCCCCAAGAATGTTGCAGATAAAAATGAATATCTTCAAATCGACCACTTGGTATGTTTTCATTGTGTACTATTTTCATTATTTCTTTTAAATTATAACCAAATTAACCATGCAAAGAGTATAAAAATAATTTATGTCTGTTATGGCAAACAGCAAAATTACTTCTCTAGCCTCAACACCCATTCCTACTTCCTCAGAATTATCTGCACTGGCAGATTCTTTTGGGTAAACATTTGTTTGAAAATATTTGCATTCTCTAGTTTCCTCCATCCCACACCCTATCACATATGAGACAATTATTGGAGTGCAACTTAAGAATATAAATAAGTTTTCTAACTTCTTAAAATACTTAAGATTAGAAATATATCATCAAATGATGAAAGGATAATTTCTGTTTTCAAATAATAAGAAAAATTGGAGTTAAGTAGAAAGCAGGCCACGGTAGTTCAGTGGCTATTAATCTTGAATCCACAGCAGAATCAGGTGAAGAATTGGAAAAATATAAATGGTTGGGGTGCCTTATAAGAAAATGCTACAATAGTGGGCAGCATTATTTTTATAATGGTAATTTGTAAACTGCTTACCCAGAATGTCATGGATTGAAGTACCACTGAAAACATCCAGGATAATTTGAAATAAATGGAAAGCCCAACTTTACATATGCTAAGAGAAATCTCGAGTTCTGATGCATAAATTAGTGGTAACTAATTGAACAAAGATGAGAATGAAGAAGATGTGGGAGGAGCAGATGTCAGAACAAACTGCAGGTGCCCTTTTCTAAGAGGAAAAAGATATCCTGAATTGCACAGTCACAGCTGCTTCCTCAAAATATTGGCAACAAGTTGCTCAAACTGGAGGTGGAGATTCCTTGGAGATTCACATTCATTATATTCACAGGGTTTCTCTCATGTATGAATGCTGTAATGTTTAATGAGATACTGCCTCTGGCTGAAGGCTATTCAACATTCCTTACATATATAGGGTTTCCCTCCACTATGGATTTTCTCATAGTCAGTGAGATTTGAATTGATACTGAAGGTTTTCCTACATTCCTTACATATATAGGGTTTATCCAAGTTTGTATTTTCTGGTTTGAAATGTGTCTTGATTTCTGAATGAAAGCTTTCCCACTCCCATCACATTCATAGAGTTTCTCTCCAGTATGTTTTCCCAGATGGTTAATGAGGTTTTCCTTCTGGTTGAAGGCTTTTCCACATTCATTCCATACATAGGGTTTTTCTCCAGAATGAATGCTCTGGTGTTTAATGAACTATTGCTTTTGGCTGAAGGCTTTTCTGCATTGTTTACATTCGCTTGGTTTCTGTCCACAATGACTTTTTTTCATGTTCTGTGAGATATGATTTGTACCTAAAGGCTTTTTCACATGCCTTACATGCATTGGTTTTCTTTGCAGTAGGAAATCTCTTGTATCTGAGATTTGACATTTGAATAAAGCACTCAAACATATATATGGTTTCTCTTCAGTAGGAATTTTCTGATGAATAAAGAGGTTTTCTCTCAGGTTGAAAACTTTCCCACATGTATTACAGTTCCTTGCACATTTCCCTGTATGGCTTTTAAAATGAGGTGTAAAAAATGAGTGTAAAGGGAAGACTACATTCCAGACACTCATATGGTTTCTTTCTAGTTTGAGTTTTCTCATATTCCATGAGGTTTTCTTTCACATGGAAGCATTCCAATGTTCATTACAATACTAACTAATGTAGGAATATTTCATGCTCAATGATATTTAAGTCATGGCTGAAGGTTTTCCAATATTCCTTACATATACAGGGTTTTACTTCTGCATGTTTCTTTGATGTGACTCTAGTTTTCCCAAATTCATGAAATCCCCAATGATTCCCCTGAAGGATTAATTCTCAGGTATCTCATGAGGTTGAATTTCCAAGAAAACTTCACACTCATTTCACTTCAAGGGGAAAACTACCATGTGGGGCAAACTGGCAAAACTCATTGTCTTCCTTCTTTTTTCCTTACACAGATTCCCTCATGCTTATGTAAGCTTGATGCAAATTCCTTCAAAGTGAAGTTACATTCATAGAAGTGTTATTTTGAGGAAACAATGCTTGGTGCCAGAAAAATATTTTCCCAACTTTCTTACATTCTCTGCCTTCATCTAAAGTCTGTTGCGGAAATTGGTATAGCTTCATTCACAAGCCTTTATTTATGTGTTTCTTTCCGCTTCTTAATGTCCTAAGCTTCTTCATAGTTTGTGGGGTGCAGCAAAGACAGTGCTTAGAGGGAAATTATAGCATTGAATGCAGTCATTAGAAAATAGGAAAGATCCAATATCAATCATCTAAGTGTACATTTGGGAAGCTCAAAAATATCTCCTTTTTATTTGTTCTATCATTCATAGCCCTTTTAATTCAAATGAGCATCACATTCAGTTTTGTGACTTCATAACTAGGAAGTGGGGAAGTGATACAGCACTCGATATATGATGTGGACAAAACAACACCCCATAAATCAACCCAGTAACACTGAGGCTTCTGAAGGATAAGAAACATACAGCTTCCAAAGATGCACAAGTAAGGTCACCCCAGAACAAGGGCCAAAAATGGCAACCCAGGGAATCCTGAATACTTTTTCCCAGACTGACAATTTTTGTTCAATATTTTTTTTTCTTCTATGTATTTGGAT
Organism: Cabassous unicinctus; assembly: GCA_029593785.1. Lineage (NCBI taxonomy): Eukaryota > Metazoa > Chordata > Mammalia > Cingulata > Chlamyphoridae > Cabassous > Cabassous unicinctus. The sequence goes on from JAQZBX010002136.1 coordinate 72,650, forward strand.
GAGATGCACTATGTAATATTCTTTAAAGTTTACTGGGGATATTATAACATTCTTGCTTGCCTTTGCAAATTGCCACATATTATTTCTTATTGACTGACCAAATAATGTCTTTTAAATCATTATATATCCTGTATTAGTCAGCCAAAAGGGTGTGAAGCCTCTGCGGGGCTCCGTGATGAAGCCTCTGTGGGGCTTCGTGGGGTTCACGAGAGGTGAAAACGATGCGGCTCTGGGAAGACAACCACGGAGACGAGGCTGATGGCGCAGGTCTGCTTTATTGCGGAAGTGAACATAATTTTATAGAGCATTGAGCAGTGTGGCGGTTGCTAATAGGTGGACGTAGGGGTGGCGCTGTTACGTGATCATAGGATGTTAGGAAGGGTGGTGGCTGGGGGGAGGAAGGGGGGTAGGGAAGGGAGAGGGAGCAGCCTGTTAAGAGTTGATAAGCCGTTATCCCTCATCATTTCCTCCCTTAAATTTATTAGTTTAGCTTTTGGCTGCAAGCTACTGAGTGTTACCATGAAGGTCCACATGGGCATTCTTTTGGCATTAACCTGCTGGGGGAAATAGAGGCCTCGATGATATTTGGGGGGACTGTGCCTGTCTTAGGTCAGGACCGTGCCGAACGGCTGCTGGATCTTACCCATCATCGGAAGCCATGGCAGCAATTGGCCAGGGCCCTTTGGCAGCAATTGGCCAGGCCCCTGTCTTAGGTTGACCCAGCGGCTTTGCCGCAGGAAAAGAGAAGAGGGGTCCAGTTGCCCGTTACTGGCTAGCCAGTCCAGCGCCCGATGAGGCATATTTCTCAAGGAGCTCAAAAATGGCCTTTTACTGTTTGGGCCCTCCTTTGCAGTGCTTTGCCTTGCACCCAGCGGTACCAACCATAGCATAAGCTAGGAGCATGTTTTTGAGTAGCATGCTGTTCCCATAGGAGGGGGTTTACATACCTTCTGGGTAAGTGGCACTCAGGTTTTCTGGATCTATACCTTGGTCAATGAGGTGGAGTCAGTGATAATGTACCTGAATGGGTTTGCTAAGGATAGCATTAACTTGGTCTTTGAATAACTGAATGGCTTTTCTTAAAACCCAGGGTGCAAAGGATAGTACAAGAATTAGAGTAATGAGGGGGCCTATGATGGGTAGGAGAAAAGGGAGGATTTCCTTGAATCCCCAAGAGAAGCCTCCTTGGGCTTCCTGTTCGCGTTTGCGATTTGCAATCCCTTCCCTAAGCTTGGTTATAGAATTTTTAATTAAACCAGAGTGGTCAGTGTAAAAACAGCATTCCTCGCCTAAGGCAACACAAAGCCCTCCCTGTTTAAGAAAAAGGAGGTCTAATCCCCTGCTATTTTGGAGGACAACTTCTGAAAGGGATGTAAGGGACTTTTCAAGGTGGGAGATGGAGGTTTCGATGCGGGCTAAGTCTTCGTCCACTGCAGCTCTTAGGTGAGAAAAACCCTGTTGTTGCATGATGAGAGAGGCAGTTCCCGTGCTCAAGCTGACAATACCTAAAATAGAGGCAATGGTATAAAAGCACATTTTATATACCTTCCATACTTAAGTTGCCACAATGATTTTGGAAACTGTTTCCAAGCAAACTTCTGACAACATATAATTACCATCAACATTAAACAAACTTGTTAGAATAATGATTTAGTTTGTTCATAACTATTTTTATTATTTTAATTCATACCCATATTTATTAATATCAGTAATTATTTAATGCTGGCCATTTGAATAGAGCTCTTTCAATAATCTTCATTCATTAATTTAATATTACCATCCGGAGGTATCAAAATATACACTGACACTGAACATACATATAAACACATAGCAAGTTACAACACATCAATAGAAACATACATCTTTGATTTTACTGTTTGAGAATTTTTCTGGAAACTGTATTGCTAAGTTCTCTTACTTTTCCAGTGATTTAATTTTATTAGCTTTTATCTTCTCACAGCCTTATCATTATGTAAGCAGTAGGAGGTTTATAAAGTTGCTGTTGCAACTGAAGGGTTAATACCTATAGCTGGAGTTGAAGAGCTATTACTAGCTTGAAAAGTGCCCTAGGGATCCCTTCCTGGTTGTCATGGCAACACAAGCTTCTGTAAGAGGCTCTGGATGGTTACTTTCAGAACATTCAGAGTTATACAGATGTAAATTGGCCGTAAGCTGAGCAGAGACAGAATTCTCTGCCTCCACATTTTTACAGGGCTTATTAGACTCTGTTTGAAGAGGCTTAAGAGCCAGAGTAATAAGATGTTTAGCTGTATCAGAAACATGAGGAATATTTAAATAAGCTCCCCATTGGTGTAATAAATCTCTTCCTCACAAATTAAGTCCTATATCTGCAATATAAGGTTGCAGAGCTGCCTC